>JAAIXJ010001202.1:0-14381 GCA_013403705.1 Heliconius hermathena
GCACATTTAACAGAGTATATTATATAGGTAAAAAGAAAGTTACAAGTTAGTTACAAAAATATATACGTGTAATAAATAATTGACATTAGCTTTATGTTTATTTTATAAATATCAAATATCAACAATGGTCGTATTTTTTATTTAAAACAATCAAAAATTCTTTGACGATAATGTCGTAAAAAAATCATATTCGAGTCATTATAGTTGTCAATCAATTCTGCTTATTAAATCAATACTCATCTATTTTAAGCGGGCGAAGCCGTGGGCGAGCCACTAGTTTTATAATATATAGAGATAGAGAAGAGATAGTCGTTTAGAGATAACTGATTCAGTTTGAGCTTCACACGGAATTAACATTTACCAGATTGAAAGTTTTTCTTAGTATTTTGATTTTTAGTTGTAATAAAACATACTTTTTCATAATTAAAAATATATGGTAAAAGAAACACATATTCACATTCTTTTTTATATAAGTATCAACCCGCGTGCGGCTTCGCCCTTTTACACGCTGCAACTGTACAATCATTTAATTTTCTCGTCACTTTCACATAGAACTTACTAATTAAATTCTAAACTGGCTTAAAAAGAAAAGTTAAGAGATTCTGTTGTCCTTTTTCACCCAATGCCTAGACATTGCGTCTTTGGTAGTGGAACACAACATACCGGCGAATAGGAAGCAAAACATAGCCTTTAGTGGGCATCGAGCCTACTAATTCGTTTACAGTCCTTCACTGTTCTACTGCGAAAGAATAGCGTCTAAAAGTTGGTGTGGTTTCCACAAAAATAATCGTATTTAAATGGAAATAAGTGTCTTAGAGGCTCGCGTGACAGGTGCGACGACCGTCACCCACAGGCGCCTACACCGACGCGCTCTGACGGACGTTGTTAGTAAGGAAACGTAAATCATTGCGTTGTTTTATATTAAACGGCGCTAAATTTCATGTTTTTACAGTTTTTCATAATTTATGTGTAAAATAGTTTGAAGAGTAAAATATTTTTGTTATAATAGGTGAGTTGTATTTGTGATGGTCTCTGTGTTGTTCTTATAACTTTACGCTGTAAATCGCATACGGCAGGGTAATGAGAGAGCCTAGTGTTAGGACATTGGTTTTCCTATTGCCGATACATTTCTGAGATATTGCATCATTCTTGAGTGAGGCGTGGCTCATCGCCGCGTTTTGTCTTCTTAGAGACCGAAGAAATAAAAATATTATAATTCATTCTCTCTTACCAGAAATGTATCCGAGATCATGAGATGAGATGGTGAGTGAGTAGTGAAAGGAATAATGGGCCAATCAATGTTAGTAAAGACAAAGGCGGCGTTAAGTTCCGCCACTCAGCTCACAATATATCGAAAATCGGAGAGAACGTAAAGAACGAAATTCTTAACACTAGACTCCATCTCCCTACTCTCAAAAAGTAAGTATATAAAATGACCCAATTAGGGCATTCACTAACTTTCAACATTAAATATTACAGAAGTATAACAAAAGGTACTCCATTATAAGTTTAAATACATTCATTGTTATCTTCCAATTGTGTTTCACCTTTATTTGATTTCAATTTCACAATAACAAGAGAGCATCCTTCTTGTCTCGGTCTCGGTCTCGGTCTCGTTGCGGATACAAATACCGAGCTCCAATAAGAGTTCCCTGTCGGAGCTATACATATATAGTACATTGAAACTTTCACGACTTAAAAGCTCTCGTTTGTGTTTAAGTTAGTATTTGCCTTTGTAACTCGGACGCGATACTTTAGTATCTACAAATTAATAAATCGAACACACACATGTATAAAGGTCATTCGACATTTACAGACTTTTATACGAAATTACTAGAATAAGAAGTTTGCTGATAAAATAAAAATATTAAATATTTCCTCCCCTCCAGTGGGAATCGAACTTATAACCTGTCTTAAAGTCGCACGCTTGTACCTCTGCGCCAAAAAAGGCCCCTACACCGTTAATCATATTTGAAAATTCCAAAGCAATTTATCAAACACACAAAACAAGTAAAAGATTATGGGTCGTATTATGCAGGAGGAATAAATAAGAAGACAGTACCGCGTGGTATGAGAGACGCCCACCACGCCTCACCACTCACCGCGCGGGAATGTGGTGCCGGAGCCAAGAAATGCGGCCGCCTTACCTGACTCACCCACCACCTGCTCGTGGGGGGTGTTCGAGGTTACATTCACGTTCTCATTATGTATTGTTGTAGCTGTCCTCGTGAAGTATGAGGGCTGTACGACGTAGTGGCTAGTGCTGTAAGTCTCTAATGTGTCGCTGGCGGCTTGTATGGTTTAGAAATACGACTTTAAGCGATACATAGAACAAAGCCTAAATACGTCGTCAAGATTAGAGATATGTGATTATGAAAATAAATTATATCAAAAATGTCGATATATAGACCATCGTGGCGCAAAGATACAAGAGTGTGATAGTAAACACGACGGTTGTGAATTCGCTTCCCACTTGAAGGAATGAAATTTATAATATTTTCATTTCATTGCTTTGATGGAGATGCAAAAGCGCGACATTGTGTTTCGGCACTCACCACACAATGACCCCAGAATTCGTCGAAAAGTGAGGAATGGAAGTGTTTTAACGGAAACAGCGTGTCTCATTACTGGGTCCCCAGGTTCCCTCTGCATTACCTTACTATGCGGGATACGGCGGGAACTCCACTTCCGCTATTTGGTTGGCGTTAAGTAATACCAACTTTCTAAAATGCAATGGTTTTAAAAAAGACAGGATCCTGTACTCTCTTAGGAATTAAATATCTGGCAATAATTATATCTAGTCATAAACCTAGTTTAGATAACCAATAAAAACAAAAAACATATAAAACTAATAATTTTGAAAATCTGAGAAAAGGTAGAGACCACTTATCTGTACTGTTTTGTTAAAATATAAATAAAAAAATTGATATAAAAAGGCAGGAAATTGAGAGCGACTCTGTCCTCTCACTGAGATTTCTTTATCCAGGAACTCATAATCTACATCGGTGTTTTCTAGATATAGTTCACAAATTAATCGAACTCGTAACCCACGAGTAACAACGTAGCTTTTACGTAATTACAAAATACTTTTTGTGCAAATCTAAAATAGTACAAAAACTCAACGTCGCGTTTTAGAGTATGTAGGTTTGCATTTTTTACAGGAACAATATGGTAACGCGTCGCCCCGTCCCGACCCGTCCCGACCCGCACCACCCCGTCTCGACCCGCACCACCGTACCACTGCGCATTCATTATGATTGAATGAATACAATTTGGCGTTCTTATCGCTACTTTTTACAATATTATATTTTATATTAGAGAAAACCACTCGTGGCTAAACGCTACAGGTTGTAGGTTCGATTTCCACTCGAGGAAATTAAATATTTTAAATTTTCATTTCTTCACTCTAGTGTCCAGGCAAAGTACGGCATTAAGTTCCGCTACTGACAATGACTTTAGAATTTGGCGGAAAGTGGGGTACACAAGTGTAGGAATGGAGTGACTTAACACTAGGTTCCCAGGTTTCTTCTGCCTATCCTGCTATGTGCGGGATAAAGAGGGAAACTAAAAAAAGTATAGTGGCTAGTAATATAAACTCGTAGCTCCCACTGTGCATGTAACAAGGGGCCACGTCGCGTCGTACAACAACGCAGTACTAAACTAAGAGCTGTAACGACGCGGACTTCGTTTTAAAATAAATAACGCTCTCCGGAGAGTCAGATTCCATTTCGAGATTGTGCGATAAATATTTAAATTTATAACTACTTGTGTGTATTGTATTTGTAATTTATGGTCATACCAGAGGCCGTCGCGGCGTCCAACGACGAGGACTACATTATTTTCGTTTCCTCGCTCTGGTATCTAGACAAAGCGCGGCGTTAAGATCCACTGAGGTTCGATATGTCTAAGTGGGCTGAAGCGGGCGAGGCCGCGCGGGGCCCACTAGTTCATGTAATAAAAAACTCTTTGATGTACTATTGATAGTTTTTCATTTATTTCTCACACTGGCCCCTAAGAGCTCAATACGATATTATTAATGTAAGTTTAGAAGTGTAATAATTTTACTATTAAATAATATAAATTGACACTGTGACAATGATACTTTTGAAACAGACTGGAGCGAGCATTTCATTCCCAAGGCCTGTTATCATTTACAAAATCATTAATTTGGTAATAACCTTTAACACACAAACGTCTTTTCAATTTTTTTTTAAATCGTGATATAGAAAATAATCACCAATTTTGGTAAAATTATTAATGTTTTTCTTAACATAAATACATACATAACATTTTCCAAAATATATTGAAATGTAACTGTCAATATATTAATTTCTTTAAACTTTTGCCTTTAGGAGTCTTTAGGGCCTAAGTTATAGATTGCACGAATAGCTCGCTTCTGCAGGACAAATATCGGTTGAATACCGCCTGCATTACCCCAAGTGCCGTGCCGTGCCTTTGTGCCGTGTGATCCCGGCCTAGAATAGGATCATCCTGGTACTGGTGGTGTCGTAAGAGGCGACTAAAGTACGTGTGGTAGAGTCACGTCGCCAGCAATGGCAACACGCATGGGCAGACTCGACCGGATCATTACCACCCCCGGTATTTAAAACCGGCGTGAAGTAGTGACTTTATGCCACTGCGTTTCGCATCAGGTAATGCTGGGCTCCGGCGCCCAACCCACCTTACAGGCAGGCAATGCACTTGTAGCTCCTCTGGTGTTGCACGGGACCGTGGGCGGCGGTAGTCACTTACCATCAGGTGACCCGAACGCTCGTGCCTTGTCCTTTTCCATAAAAAAAAAGTAAAACCCTATAGGACATAATACTATGAAAGTAACTGAAGTAAACAAGTCGAGCCGTTTCTACGTCAGTTAATGATCTAATTTTTTTGACCGCGAAAGCTGCAGAGCTAAGTCTATTCGCCAATCCATCAATATGGGGTCCCCACTGTAATTTGGAGTCTATGGTGATACCGAGAAATACCATAGAATCGACAGGATCTACGGGTTCATCCATTCTCATCAACCTCATATGCGTCATGCATGCCTTACTGAGAGTCATCATGATTTTTAAGTGACTATCTTCTACAATCAACGATATTGTGTTCTCGAAGGTCAACCAGGTCTCTCCATCCTCTCTAACTACTTACTCCTGCTTCATAAATATTTTTTGCATTTCGCTAGTACTTGCTATTCTATGTATCTGTAGAGTCAGTTTAACAGTCTCTATATATCCTACGAAGGGATTGCGTTCCACAGCATTCATCTTTCGTTAATCATTTCGTTTTCTGTAATAATAAATAATGATTTTTTTTTATTTTATCTAATATTACATTTAAAAATAATTTAATATAAAACGTGATGCGTTATAAAGTAGCGTCAAAGGAAAACGTGTATGTACATTTAATTGTGGTTCCGAGCGACGCGGAGTGGCGCTAGTTATAACAAATTACTATGCACGTGTATGAATACCAATCGTGCAGTTTTCTATTACACGAACTACCTAAGCTTGTACGTGATTATATATCACAATGACTAATTAGAGCGACGCGGGCGGCGGTGGTGGTGGTGTTGGTGGTGTTGGTGGTGGTGTTGGTGGTGGTGGTGGTGTGGCCGCGTTTCTTTAATTCATTATAGGTGCTGACGTGTAAAAGTGTCAGTCTCTTGGAGGATGACTTTCAACCTGAACTCACGACGGTGGCGTCATTTATCAGCACCTACCCGTTGTTGGTTGACGCACGCAATTCCATTTCCTCATTCAACTCTTAAATGTATGTTGGGGAATGATAATATTACTTGATATAATGATAGTCGTTAGAGGCCGGTCGTGCGGATAAAGTATGACTATAAACGTGACTGGTTGTGAGTTCGATTCCCACTCGTGGAAATTAAATATTTATTTAAATTTATATTTCTATTATAGTTCTTCGCTTTCGTTGCGCCACTAAAAACGCAATGCCTCCAGAATTCCGTGGAAAGTAATGAACAGAGTGTCTGCTATATGCTATACCTACTATATGGAGTATCGCGGGCATGTTACAAAACTTAGCATCGGCCTTTTCTTTTTCACACATATACCTATAATGGGGTCGTACAAAACATATTTTTTATTTGATACTAGCGACCCGATCGAACTAAATTATGTTTAACTATATTTTAAACATTTCAATTATGAAAAACAAAAAACCAAAATTAAAATAATGTTGACAGAATGGCACGAATTTGTTACAGTACCTGTGGAGATAGGTTATAGGAAAAATCCATACTATCTATATAAAAACCATAAAAAGTCATTTTTAGTAATTTATCAAAATTCTGATTGCGATGTTGGTAGCTTCTTATTACTAGTAAGCCTTAGAATTTACTTTCTTTACGGTGCTTTTACAATAACATAGGTATAGAATATAGACCAATAAGTAGAAAGAAAAGTTTCAATTCCACAAGAAAACAATAGTTAAATGGTGACTAAGAAGAATCACAACAATCGATTAACAACAAGATGGATAGCTTTTAAGATTTTAATCTCGAAGTATCTTCTCCCTCTTTACTTGTAAAATAAGAAGAAAATTCTAATTGAATACTCAAAATAAAAATTTGAACGTAGCACGTTCAAATTTTTGTATTATATGTTTTCTAAACACGCGACGTTAGCACTTTCAAACTGTTTAAAATGTTAAAACTTTCGACGTAGCTTGATGAGAACGTATGGCTCAGTGGCCAGAGCGCCTTATCGGTTTCCAGGAGGCGCGGGTTCGAGTCCCGCTAAGTTAAAATTTTTATAAGTTTTCTAAATACGTAACATTAAACTATTTATTTCCACCTAGCTTACAAATAAATAATTCACAACTTGAATAATAAAATTTCAATACAGACATTTCAACTACAGACAGAGGCTAGTCGTAGCGCAGAGGCACAAAGTGTGACTGAAAATGCGACTGGTTTTGAGTGGATTCGATCCTCACTCGAGGAAATGAAATATTTACTTAAAATGTATATTTCCATTTCTTCGTTCTGGTATCGAGGCAAAGCGCGGCGTTGAGTTCCACCACTTAATACGCAATGCCTCCAAAATGCAGCGGAAAGTGTGGAACGGAGTTTCTTAACAAACCCAGTGTTCAAAAACTTCACTCCCCTTCAACTCCCCACTTTTCGCCGCATTGCAAATTCAAATTTCAAGTACATTTATAGCAGTAAGGTCGTGGTGCAGATGATCAACTCCTGACTAGGGTCTACCGCTGTACCACGACGGCCACTACAACCGAGTATTTAATTATTGTTAGTCATCATCAATACATTTAATATAATTACATTAAGTGAATAGTTCATACGATTTCGTACGTTCGCAGATACAAAACTCATTCCCTTAAACACGCAGCCTTATACAGATCTCGGTATTACATAAAAAACTATGTAATCATTGCCAATATGCAGTACACTGCGCGACTTGCTTTACGAGACAAACTTAGACTACATAAAAGACGCAATGGTGAATATATAACGAATATTTATCGAAATTCGTATATTGTTGGATGTAAGTAGAAAACTGATGCATAAAATCGTATTTTTATGAATGCTGTAATCGAGGCCGGTCGTGGCGCAGCGGCACGAGGTGTGACTGCAAAACCGACTGGTTGTGGGTTCGATCCCCACTCGAAGAGATGAAATATTTACTTAAATTTATATTTCCATTTCTTTGCTCTGGTGTCGAGGTTAAGCGCGCCGTTGAGTTCTGCCACTCAACACGCAATGCCTCCAGAATTCGGCAGAAAGTGGTGAACGGAGTGTCTTAACACTAGGTTCCCTCTGCCTACCCTGCTGTGTGCGAGATACAGCGTGAAGCTAATTTAATTTTTTTTTATGAATGCTGTAAGTTATAATGTTACTTGTATTTCCGTGAATAGGAACGTAATAATATAAATTTGTGAGCTTTCAGAGCTTTCTTTCTTTTGTACTATTGTCACTTATTTTTTAATATGTAAATATTTAATTTTACTAAAGCTACAGTACTATATTCACTTCAATTCATTCATATTACGACGTCTGTGTGTAGTTTCCATCATCAGACGAAGCTCGACGTCTTTCTTTTCTCTTTTTCATATTATAAAGCTAATATGTTAGTTGAACGCGCTATTCTAAGACTCTAGTTTTATATACAACCTGTCTATTTTCAATGTGACTACGAGAGCAAAGTCACAGGTAAAAGCTAATATTGGAAATATAAAGAATTCAGCGGAAAATGGGGAGCGAAGTGTTTTTAACTCTAGTCTCCCTCTCTCCACCCAGTTACATGCGGGATACAGCGTGAAGCTTTAATAATAATAATTATTATTATTATGTTGACGTCGGTATAAGCGGTAGAGCTTTTCTTTGTGTGCGGAAGCTTTTATTTCTCCTTAACTTAAAGTGAACAATACTGCTATGTCATGATTTTATATTTAGTGTCTGTGAGGTGATTTATAGGAATCTAGATATAATGGCGGATAAGCTTCTACTTTTTATTAATTTATTATAAGACTCAGTTGTAATAATTTGTGCGTTCAAATATTATATTAAAAAAAGAGCGATACTCTTGTAAAGTTATTCATACAGAAATACTATTAGAAATATCATTTCAATGTATCCAGTACAAAGCAATTCAGCAAAATTACGAAATAAATAAAATGCTTAATATATGTATACTTTCACCGAATAATCCTGGCCGTTTCAATTAAATTATTGTGTCACAAACGCTTTGTGAATTCACCTAACGGAATTCCCAAAGATTTGTATAACGACGTAACATAACGCCGGGGACCCGCGCGCTCGTGAGCATATATTAAAAATTCTTGTCCATTCCATAAGTTCCGCGCGTGTGGAACAATTGAAACATACCTCGTATTGTTGTCACGGTATTAGTGTTAGTGTAATAAACATTAGTGCGGGGTGCCGGCTCGGCGCCGGTGCCTGTGCCGGGCAAGCACCGCCGCTAATGGGGATGGAGGGTATACGATTACAATATAAGCTAGGAAATTCAATTACCTCGCGGAGAATTATGCAACTAGAATGCCTAATGCGGAGAAATATAAACAGATACTCGTGTTTCATTATATAACTATACCAATGTATTTATTATACTTACTAAAATATTTTTTTTCGTTTCTCGCTGCTGCTGCTTCTTTGACAATATTCTTTGTAATTTTCTGGTTGTCTTAAGTGACATTCCGTACTGAGTAGCGATGCCTACATTTAGAGAAATTTAAGTATTAAAGTAAAGACGTACGATAATGAAGATACATCCACTTTCTAAGACCTATTTTATTTATTTCATTACTGAAAGTTTGTCGGAGGTCATTTCTATATACATTCAATATTATTATATTATTTGGATTATGAATAAACAATAAAAATGAGGCGTCGGGACTCATCAATACAGCTTCTGATTCTACATCTTCTCTTCTGACGCGACATTTGTGGATTCAAGTTGAGTTTATCGGGCGTTAAATTCCGTCATTCAACACTCAATGCCACAAAAACTAGGCAGAAAGTGAGGAACGTACTATTTCAACTAGGACCAAATTTAAAAGGGCCGAGGCTCTCAGAAATGATAAATAATATATTAATATTTAACAAATAATTTTACAATAAGCAAAACGTACTCTGATAATTAAAAAAAGTTTCTATAATTTTGAAATCAGTGTCAAGCTAATGCTACAACAACCTTACTACAATATCAATTTACTAAGCATAAACAGGCTTTACTTGGCACCGACTTCAAAATTATAGAATCTTTCGAATCGAGAAGGCCTTAGCTCGGGCAAAACACAGCTAACTTTAATTAACTTGTAACGACCTAATGATCCCGCATCGACCGCGCCCCGGCACTGCCCGTGACAGATCCCGGATAAACTACTTACGCTATTTAACTTTACTTGCTGGACCAAATTAAGTATTGGTTTAAAAATACTTTGCCACCATCACCTTCTCCTTATGTCGTTTTTGTATTCTATATGAAATCGTTAAATATAATATTATATTATGTTATGTTCTTTAAGTAAGCAGACTAATCTCTTTATACTTAATTATGTATATTATCAGCGTTTGCTACAAAGTTTATCACTTTGACTTAAATATACTCAAGTATCATATGTATATTATGTCATTAAAAGTTATATCAAATCAAGTTTATGATTTATTTACGTGTAATATAGCACTCATACATAAGCACTTTAGAAGTATCTTCTGGAAGGCTAATAAGGCACATCGAGGCGAGGCCACGAGGCCACGAGGCCATTGAGCCAAGTTCCAAAGTCCCGCATAACCTCATAACCCCCTGTCCGGAGTTCCCTCATCCTCAGTGTACGACGAAGTCGTTCCGTTTTACGCTCACACCCACTTAACAGGTCGCTAAACTTTCAGTTCAACTCGCTTTATTAGAGCTCCTATATGGAGCTAGTTTTGTTTATTATAAATGTTTGTTCCGAAGGCAGGACGCCGTACTTGATGTAAGTAAGTGGAACATTATGTTTATTTAAATCCATTTAGCTTTTAGTGCCTTTTATTTTGATTGTATAGGCACATATTAAACATAGGTATGAACATAGCGGAACTCGAACTCGCATCTATATATTTTTTTTATTGGACAATGTCTAAATTCTAATATGATACTAATATGTTCACAACTTATTTTTGTTTTAGAATCTGTATAAAGATATTTTCACAAATTTACGTCACCCAAAAATTACTCCTTATAATAATTATATGACAAGAAAGAATTCTGTTTAAGTGTAAAAACCAGCTAAGTGCGAGTCGGACTCGTGCACGAAGGTTTCATGAGATACAGCTTGGTGACAGACAGGCAGAAAAACAAACAGATAGATGGGCGGATAGTAATACCCTAACCCCCCACCCCTCCTTACCCCGTCTTAGGTACGGAACAATAATAAGTATAAAAAATTTAATGTAGCGCTACTCGAACTCTACGAACGCCTATATATTTCACTTTTCGTCAACTGTTACTTTTTTATTATTTATTTATAAAATAACTGTGTATAATCTTTTCATAATACTTTTATGTTTCATAACATAAGAAACAAACGAAATAATATTTAATAATTTAAAGATAATATATAAATAGAGGTTTTCTAAAATATTGAACTTTATCTTTGTTATAAGTTCTTGTTCCTCTCTTGCGTCTGACGGAGTTCTCTCAGTTTTAGGTCAAGACAATTATGTAAGTACGCAAGAAGTACGCCGTACGTCGTACATTGTTTACATCGTACAATTGTCGTACGCTGTACGTCGGCGAGAGTAAATACACTCATTAATTGTTGCAACGAGCTAAGTATGACTGAAAGAGGAAAGATAGAGTTTGTCTTACGTTTCTTATGTGTCTTAAGGTTCTATTCTCTTTTGCTTACTTATGTTTTATAAAGTAGTTTATAGTTTACATATTTAAATGAGCGTAAAGTTGGTGAAATACTTTGCAATTAGTCTCTTTATGCTTGCTAGAAAAATCTGAGAGACTCATGCAGTATAAATTTAAAATTTTATTTTAAATTCGAAATATTCTTTATATTACGATAAGAAGCTCTTATTAATAAACAAATATTGTATTTTGTTTATAACTACAACTACTTTTATATGATGTTTTTTTATCTAATAAATATGTTATGATGACAGGTTAGTGTAAGAATAGAATAAAAATGTATTGTCTGCTCGAATTTGATGCAGTTTTCACATTAGAGGCGGTGAAAGTCTAACTTAAAACGCATGTAATTTAGAGGTCTGCTTATATATCACACTAATCCGCTGAACTCTGGAGGCATTGTGTATTGAGTGGGGAAACTAAACGCTGCACTGTGCCTCGACACCAGAGCGACTTATTTCCCTGAGTCGAATATTGTACCCACAATCTGATCTCTAAATATGTAAAAATATATTTCAACTTAAAAACCAAATATTCTCTTGTGTAGAGAACTCACATCCTCCAGCTCAGCAATGATCGGCTCACCACGTAACCAACCACTAATGGTACAAGAATATTAATCCTTAAATAATTAATTCTTCATTTCACATTAATAATAATACATTTTATTGACAGACTACAATTTTTCTTTGAACATAGAAAATCTAAAAAGTAGATATAACAAGAGCTAGCGACCTCCCTGCAGCACCCCTACGAGTTCTTAACTTCACTATCGTCAAAGGACGTCAGGCCCTCCTGCGCCTTTGTACTGTAGATAAAATAAGTGACCCTTCGCGTTAAATAGCGAATTTTGACATTCTCTTTTTACTTTGAGTGCGGGTTAAGAAAGATACAGGCAAGTGCCGCCCCTACCCTTATCAGGCACTTCTGCGACCTTTGAAACTCAGTTAAAATGGCCGTGTTGTTGGTCTAATATATATTTACTTATTGGCTTCTATGAAAAATATGATATTTTATCTCAAGAGAACGTAAAGGTATCCGGCTTAAAAGGCAGTTTGGCTCAGCGAAAATTACTGTAAATTAAGATATTTATAAGCTAGCGACCCAAATCCAGCTTCACCCGTTTAAATTTATTGTTAAATGTTAGCTAAATTATACAAAATCTTGACATAAATTGCCGAAGTATTATTCTGATGTACAAGCTATATTACTGTAAAGTGGCACTTTACTCTAAATATTTTCTGTACTTTTTGCATAAAAGTGGAACAAACATCCCTCCTCACTACCGCAATGCCGCCAAAACTTAATCTCTAGGTTCCCTCTGCCTACTCTGTTGTGTGCAACGTGACGCTAAAAAAATAGTTTATAGTGTAGAATATTGTAGTATATAGTGTAGTGTAGTGTATTATATATTCTGCAGACTCAATATGCATTCACATCTTTATTATGATAACTATAAATCAACAGCTAACTGACACAAACCTCATCTTGGGAAAGCGTTTGAAGCTTTTAAACTGCTAATCCGGTTTTCATAAAACATGATTTCCGATTAAAGAAAACCGCACACCAATTAGTTTATTTATAACACGAGGGGTTCAAGATGAACTGATTTGAGTTTTTCAGTCGGAGAAAAGAAAAATGAACTGTTTATATTGTAAAACAATTAAATATATTTATGTAGTCGGCATATTGTAATTAATCAATACATACATATATCACAGCTTTACCTACACCACTACTACTGTAGCTCCCCTCGACGACAGTCACTTGAACCAGTCACCGTAGTTAAATTGATGTTCACAGAGTCATGGTCTCGCGTCATTCTCTACTGAGTGAGTTACGTACAAACGATACAATAGTAATAAATGCGTAATAATTGTCTAAAAATAGATATATAAAAAACTATATGTATTACAATTTTATATAAAAAAGCGATTTCTTGCTGCATAACAGTGTAGAGAGAGAAGCAATATTCAGGCAATTCGTTCCCCATTTTCCAACACATTACTTATTGAGTTAAAAAAAGCGCTTTGTCTTTCAGTAAAATTTTTATATAATAATTTCTGTGAATGGGAATCAAATTCACAACCACCACGTTAACAGTCCAAAGCTATCCCCGTATTAATACCTAGTTTGACTATTTGTTGAATTACCAAAGTATTTTCTGATGCAGAAGTTTCATTTGGAGCGTCACAATGGTATAAGCGTACTTGAAAAAGATTTATTAAAGCCGCCGAAAACGAGCTGAATACGGTCTCAGCTGCCTGACCTGACTGATGAGATGAGCTGCTTTGTAAGAATACACTCTATTTACTAAGTAGCGACGCCGCGACGTGCCTCGCCTCGTCTCAGTAGTCCTAGTGGTCTCAGTGGTTCCAATGGTCCCAGTGGTCGCAGTGGTCTCTTTAGATATCGGTTACTGTATCATTTCATATATAAGTACGTTTTGAGATTGACTGAGTGTAAGTAAATATGTTTATATGATTGTTGTGAAAAACGTTAAAGATTAATTATATTTGTACTAAATACTAGGGTAGCTACTAGGTACATCTTCGCTTAAATGTTGAGGTCAGTTGTAGCGGAGAGCCACAAATTAGAACAGAGTGTCTTGACTCTAGGTTCCCTACGTATATTTTTGTGCTGCAATATTTTTTCTAAAATAAAATTGCAGAACAAAAATATACGCAGTATTGTCATAATAATTATTATTTCATATTTATTTTTGTATAATGTACAAAATAACATGATATAATATTAAAATTAACCTAAGAGTATAATTTTATAATATTAAATATATTTAATTCTGTTCGTTCCGCAAATTATACATAAAGTAAACTAAAATCTATACTTATAATAAATCTGTAGAAAAGTCGTTTCTGTACATTGAAAATATTTAAAAAAAAAATTGCCAGGGTGTTAAAGGATAATTAACAGAATCCATTTCCAACATTTTTGGAATTTTTGTCTGTTTGTCTGTTT
>JAAIXJ010001202.1:16530-44080 GCA_013403705.1 Heliconius hermathena
ATGTGTATAAGAGACACGGGCAAAGCCGCGAGCAGGCCGCTAGTATTTAATATTTTCATTTCCTTGCTTTGGAAACGAGGCAAAGTGCGCCGTTGAGTAACGCCACTCAACACGCAATGCCTGCAGAATATAATAAGACGATGGGAAACGCAAGTGTCTTAATGGAAACAGAGTGTTTTAACACTAACTTTAACACTAGGTTTCCTCTGCCTATCCTGTGGAACTAAAAATAAACATTTATTAAATCTTAAATCTATATAATTTACACATGCAAATTAGAATTTTATATTAGAATGGAAAATATAATTTAATAATTAATTAGTGTAATATAAGAATACAAATATGTATTATGTGATTATACTTTGAATATATTTGAGATTGGGAGTTACAAGTAAAGAGACAGATAAGTAGAGATCATTGACAAGACATCACGCCGACTCACCGACGCAATACAACATCTACAATGAATCTCTAACAGTTATCACGATCAATGTATGAACTTAGCATAGTTCTTAATAAAATAAGTAAGTTATTAGACTATCGATAAACGCGTATATCTTTCAAGCGTCTAAATCTCACAGCTTTTATACAAATTAAGGAAATGAAAATATTTTGAATATAAGCCACTAGATCGAGTTTCAAGATTACAACCTCCTTCACTGGTCAGTTAGTCACGACTGTCCCACACCCACTTTAACATATTAAAAGTGACACTTGTAACAGTATGTACCTGGGGTATGAAATATTAAAAATAAATAAATAAAAATCAAAAATAAATCAGCTTCACGCTGTATCCCGCACACAGCAGGGTAGGCAGAGGGAACCTAGTGTTAAGACACTCCGTTCCCCACTTTCTGCCCAATTCTGGAGGCATTGCGTGTTGAGTGGCAGAACTCAACGCCGCGCTTAACCTCGACACCAGAGCGAAGAAATGGAAATATAAATTTAAAAAAATATTTCATCTCCTCGAGTGGGGATCGAACCCACAACCAGTCGGTTTTACAGTCACACATCGTGCCGCTGCGCCACGACTGGCCTCAAAAAAAAAAAAAAAAATAAAATAAAATATGTATGGCAATACGCATAAATAATTTTAAAAATATATAGATTGTATTATTCATAATTGATAGTTAATTATGAATAATACAGTCTATATATTTTTAAAACCATATTAATCGTTAAGTCGTCCCGAGTGGCGCAACAGTCGTTTCGTATATATAATAGGTAGCGATGGTTGGAAAGCAGCGGTCGAGTCGAACTCTTAAGTACTACGGTACTAATAAATATGATGCTCATAAAGACTCGTACCAAATGTATAATAAATATTATATGATAATTCGAAGCCTATGATGGCACGATCTTTTAGGATCGAATTTCTTATAAAGGCAATATAGTATAATATGTAGGGGCGACACATATTGTGGATCAAAGTGATCTTTGACATCGCGGAGGCTGACTTGATGGGCTTATGCGAACTGTTACAGCGACATTAACTATGTCGTGGCTGACGCCGTCTCGCAGTACGCTCGCGGTACGTAAGCTATACTTGTATGGCGTTGGTCATTGGTATATTGTATACCACTTCTACTTGGTATATGATTGGTAGGTGTGTGATGCTATTTTATATCCCAGCTCCAGTGTATGTAGTAGTGTCCGCCTGTCTCATACGGGTGTGTGGTGCTATTTTATGTCCTACACAGTTACAGGACGATGCTCAGAAAGTTACCATGCAACATAATATTACTTTGTTTAGTGAGTTAGTTGAGAGTGCCCCGCAGTTGATTTCTCTTGTAATAGATAGACACCGCCAGTCTATAATCGATCTCATTAAGGATGATACATCAAATATCATTCCTCAAAATACATTTAAAAAGTCTCATTGCAGTGGAAATAAACTGAAAAAATACATCAAAATTAACAGATTTGTTAATAAAACCAAAAAATTAATAAAACAACATAGTTGTGTATCTAAGTGTGTAAAATCAAGTAGGGAAAAGTTGGAACTATATGATGACCTAGAATTGTGTACTATAAAATTAGATAAGTGTAGGTTAAAGTATGAAGCTGATAAGGTAATGCAAAAACAAAGTGAAATTAATTCCCTAATAGACTCCTTAGATATACTTAATAAAAAGTATAGTGCTTCACAGAATGAAATACAGGAGTATTGGAGTGGATAATCTAATAAAACTTTCAAATGATAACACTGAACGGTTTGACTCATTGGTCAATAATCATATTTGTGATTGTGTCGGTTCATTACATCCATCACCTGCAAGTACTCTGGTGTCTGCCCCTTTGACTGATTCCTTGTGTGACAGCCTTCATAATAATAATAGGAGTATGTCCAGCTCACAGCAGTAATTTAGTGGATCAGTTCATGTACCAAGTATATTATTTGATGCACAAAACTTAGGTTTATTTAGTGATGATATTGGAAGGAATATGGCCTCAATTTTAAATTCTCACCTACAGGGACAGTCGGCTCTTAGCTTCTGTTATCCTTCGGCACCTTTTAAAGCTCTCATGGAAAGGATTCTAAGTTATAAATTTAATAGCTGCAATAAACTTGTGATTTTATCAAGTGATAGGGGGCATCTAATTTTGTTTACATTCCTCTATTGTAAAACCCTGATGGAAGCGGAAAACAATCATAGATTACCGTTGTGACCGGGCTATTCGAGCAATCTATATGATGGGTCCACTGGAGTCACTAAGACACAAACTCAAAGAAATAAACATCCTCACACTACACTCACAATATATTTATGACAACTTATTGTATGAACATAAAAATACCAGTAAATTTAAGAAAAATAGTGATTTCCATCAACCTAATTTAAGAAATAAAAACAAACTTGCTGTGCCCGCCACTAGCCGACGTGATTAATTTGTCACTAAACAAATTTAAAAAAATTGTTAAGGACAGACTGTGCGGAAGGGCATATTACTCTATTGCCGACTAGCGGCTCGCCCACGGCTTCGCCCGCTTAAAATACATGATTACTGATTTAATAAGCACAATCGATTGACAACTATAATGACTCTGAATATGACTTTTTTTTACGACATTATCGTCAAAGAATTTTTGATTGTTTTAAATAAAAAAATACGACCATTGTTGATATTTGATATTTATAAAATATACATAAAGCTAATTATGTATTACACGTATATATTTTTGTAACTTTATGTTCTTTTTACCTATATAATATACGTCTCATCATAATTCTAAAACTCTGTTAAATGTGCTGATGTCAGTGAATAATTTAATTTAGGTTGTAGGATTCATAATATTCTTTGTAAAATAACTGTATTAATTGCATATTAACTCCTGTACAGTTTTTAAATTAGTTACATATATTATATGAACGAACCAACCAAAATATCTTTGTATTTACTTGATATTTCTTTCAAGATCGTTCTTTATCTCTGTGTTGAATTAAAATAAATTAAAATTAGCTTCACGCTGTATCCCGCACACAGCAGGGTAGGCAGAGGGAACCTAGTGTTAAGACACTCCGTTCCCCACTTTCTGCCGAATTCTGGAGGCATTGCGTGTTGAGTGGCAGAACTCAACGCCGCGCTTAACCTCGACACCAGAGCGAAGAAATGGAAATATAAATTTAAGTAAATATTTCATCTCCTCGAGTAGGGATCGAACCCACAACCAGTCGGTTTTGCAGTCACACCTCGTGCCGCTGCGCCACGACCGGCCGGTTGAATTAATTACGACTTAAACTTAACTGTTATGATTTATGAAGGTAATCTCCACTAACAATTCAACTTTGCTTACTTTATTGTATAAAATATTATATAATAGTGCTTCAAAAATATATATTTTTATCAACAATCATATAAACCAGACGTTTCGAATGTCATTCTTTAGCCAGGGTCATACCAGCGCGATTGCTATATAATATTCGCAGGCAAAGTAATGCCTTGAGTTCATTCAAATGACGATAACTTTTTTTTTAATGAACCGATTTTGATGAACCAAACTTAAGTTGTTAAGTTGAGTTAAAACAAAGCAATTGGTGAAATTTTCAAGTAAATCGGTTCAGTACTTTCAGAGAAAAATGTGGACATAAATATCGACAGACAGACAGACAAGAAATTCAAAAAATATATTTTTGCTTTCTATTATTCTTTTTAAGTGTCCCTCTATCCATTTCAGTCAAAATTACTAAATGTACAGACAAAATATTTTTACTGTCTTATTATATATAGAGATAGAGATTATGCTCGCGATAAAGATGTTTGGAACTGAATTGCTCTATTTCTTAAGATGGAAAATTGTAAATTGTGACATTGGCAGGTAAAAAGAGTGGCCATGAGTTTCTTTGCCTGGTTCTTCTCATGAGTTCAACTAACCAAAGAGGCTTATTTTCCCTAAAAGTACAATTTTTATTATTAATTCTTTGTTTATATCATTAATTTTGACATGTCCAAACAAATGTTAAGCAATTTTATGGAATAAAGAATTTTTGATTTTGACTTTAACATTGCGAAGATGTTGATTATTATATAATTATACAAAAAACCCTAAGAACATGCTTTCTACATGTACTCTGTAATAACTACACCTTTAGCTAATAATATATGTAACTAATTTAAAAACTGTATAGGAGCTAATATGCAATCATTACAGTTATTTTACAAAAAATATTGTGAATACTTATTGAAATCAATTAATTAAGCTGATATTAGATATAGAATAGAATATTAGATATATAATAGAATAGAATAGCTGATATTAGAAATAATATCTATATCTATTTCTTAAATGAATAATCATGTAGTTTTCAAGCAGGCGAAGCAACAGTCAGGCTGCTAGTATAATTATAAAAATCATTTCATTATCAATGAAATCGATAAATTTAAATCATATTTTTTTTTAACTAATAAGTTCTATAGACATCATTCAATAATAATATTTACATCAATATTTCTACAGATATTGTATTACTTAATATACTATATTCAGCTCCATCAATCGAGACTTATAAAATAACAATAAAACATATAAATAACAGTTTTTTGATTTGTTTACCTTTTATCTCAAGCCTTCATGAATAGGGTACAGTAATAACTGATAGGCATCTAGAAATAAAACAAAAGTGGTTTTTAAATTTTTACTTTCTTAACCCTATGACATGTCACTTCACTTCTTTAACCTGGAGACCTGCAACAACACAATGAAAAATGAATGATTATACTGTTTAACTATTTATAAAAATAAGACATTGAATGTGTCAATTGGTCACATAGTTAGTTAGTGAGAAAAGTCACCACCTATTGTAGTGTAGTGTATGTATACTCTTGTATGTGTGTGTATGTTATAAATCATGTATCTTTCGTATTTAAGTACAGTAATAAAGGATTATTCATGAAGAGCAGTCTATCTTTAGATGTCCCGAATGCCCAACCATTTTTCAGTAGGCTATAACACATGACATTATCGTATTCCTTTATTAGCTATTACTTATAAGTACAAACTAACAAAATGCTAAATTGTTAGTTATCATTCATTTGTACTGCTGCAAAGACATGTCTTTATACAAGATATGCCTTTTGTCAATATACAATTTATATTTGCTTTAAATTTTTTAAATGTTTTTATAATGCAGATTTTTGCTAAATTCATGTATGGTCAGATTAATAAATAAAAAAATAAATCAGATTCACGCTGTATTCCGCACACAGCGGGGTAGGTAAAGAGAAAATAAAGTGTTACAACACTCCATTCCCCACTTTCGAATTAAAAATTTTGAAGGCATTACGTGTTTAGTGACGGAACTCAACGCCGCGCTTTGCCTGGACACCAGAATAAAGAAATGGAAATATAAATAAAAAAAATCTTTATTTTCTCAAGTGGGGTTTGAATCCACAACCAATCGCACGTACGGTCACACTCTATACCTCTGCATCACAACTGGCCTCCAGATTTATAAATTATGAATCTAATTATTTTTTAAAGGCTGAAGATACTAGATTCTCAATTTTAATTCTCATTCCTATAGTACACCTGGTTTTAGAATCTACTCTATGTAGCAATTCTACTGAAGTTAGAAACAAACATCATTCACTCTGTTAAAGATTATTTTTTTAATGCCAGGTAAATAATTCAATGGATTTGATAGATTTGACATTTAACATAAGATTCTTAACATCAAGTCTAACTACTAAACTACGAACTATTCACTTCTGACATAGTCGTTCGTAGGCACAGAAACCTTCAAAATTACACACTACTACGCGTGCTACAACAACCTCTAGGCTTTTGTATTATTTTATTATACCATGAAAATCATTTGTTTTAAAAGTCCATCATATCTAAAGACCAAATATATCACTAAAAATGTATATGATTAATAGAAACTAAGTCTACAAGAAGATATAGAATAAAGGTTCAAGAAAATTAACACAATGCTAATACATACAAACAAAATACATTCAACAGAATAAATTGCAAAAAATGTGAAGAAAAATTGACTATTGACAGAGACGTAAACAAATTAGTGTAAGAATAATAATTGTGAAAATGTAAAAGTAATATGAAAATGTTTTTCTATTGATTTATTTCAATTTGTTTCTATAATTTTGAAACAAATATATTGATTTTATTGATCTTACAGGAAACTGTGATAATGACAAACAATATTTCTGCTAATGAATATTGAGTACTTTTCTTTATATTTAAAGCACAGCTAAAGAATCTGGGTGTTTTAAAATAAGAGAAAATAAACTGTGCCTGAGCCAGGTGTTAGTTTAAGAGACCTTTTTGAAAAGTATACAAATTCTCAATTCCACAGTATAAGATAGAGAAATGTTCTTTACCTAACCAACCAACTAACTATTGCCACCTTCGCAATATATTGATAATACAACATTAGGCTCTATACTAATTCTTATAAGTACTTATGTAAAAGAAAATTATAATCTTTACAGATATGTTTCCCATGGAGCTGTAAGTTCTAGCAATACATCATTTAGCTTCTAGAGTAATATTTAAATCATAACTTGTATATCCTACAAACCCAAAAATTCTAAAAAAATCAAGATAAAGTACCTGGAGGAAGGCTCTGTTTCAGCTTCTCTGCCTTTTCCTTGTCAGTGATGACTAGTGTATACAGAAAACGTGAGCAACGTACTTTGAACTTAACATTCTCAGGGTTCTTCTTTATCTTAACAGCTGAAATGATTTAAATACAATAAAATTTAAATATAAATGTATTTTTAAAATAAAAACAATTTAACAACACTAACAAGTTCTTACATTTGGCATCTTTCCTCCGCGCTTTAAGTAAAAAGTCCTTGATGTCTTTAATTTCTCGGGGCTGGAAGAAAAAATATTCTATTAGTTATTTGGAGCTCATCTATTTTTTTGAAAGTCACATATATTAATACTATAACAAAGCATAAAACTCATACAGGGAATAACCCCAAAATTTTTGTTTTTGTTTATGAATTTTATTCAAAATAATAGTTAATGAATTTTTATCCTAGATAAAACACAATTTAATATAATAAAGACAACAATTGTCACAATTTATAATAATTTAAGTAAAAACAACTTACCATGATGAAGCCGATCCTTCACACTTAAGACTGAAATAAAAATATAACGGTTTAATAAAAAATATTTACGATATTAGTAAATTAGTATAGTATATTGTATATCTACACAATAAAATCTCAATTCTTTATCAATTTAATAAATGATTTTAAAAGATTTCACAAGAACTTCACAAATATTGGACCTGTCGCACCTGCCAAAGTCAGTAAAAGAAATTGACAAATTGTTTTTTTACAAATTCGGACACGATGACAGCGGCACAGATTATGTCAATTAGAATAAATATCATAGATATTATAGAATGTAAACTATTCCTATTAAGTTAGACTTATATCACATATATAATAAATATTAATTGTTTTTTTTATTAATTAAAAAATATATATATTAAGAGGCCAGTCATGGCGCAGCTGCACAAATGTATGACTATAAACATGATAGGTTGTGGGTTCGATTTCCATTCGATGAAATGAAATATTTAATGTTTTCATTTCGTCGCTTCTTTTTGGTCAGGCTATGAAGCAAAGCACCGCGTTGATTTCCGCAACTCGGCACGCA
The DNA here is from genome assembly GCA_013403705.1 of Heliconius hermathena. Classification (NCBI taxonomy): domain Eukaryota; kingdom Metazoa; phylum Arthropoda; class Insecta; order Lepidoptera; family Nymphalidae; genus Heliconius; species Heliconius hermathena. The sequence continues at coordinate 24,668 of JAAIXJ010001202.1, forward strand.
ATGCCTTCAAAATTTGGTAAGTGCGAAATAGAATGTAATATTTTAAGGAACGAAGAATCTTAACGAACTCAAAATAACAAATTTCACATATTTTCTGTAGTGGTTCTTCTTATTCAGTTCGACCTATAATAAAGATGAAGCTTACATTTAAAAAAATAGTAAATATAATCATAATTAAATAATAAAAAAAGATATAATATTAAAATAATGATATTTGGCAGTTCTCCTAAAATTGCTATTTTTAACAAAAAATTATATCTTTTTTAAAACCAGCGTGTAAAGCTGTAATTTTGCTGTGAGATGTAAACTTGGACATTATAATGCACGGTTATTGAAGTGGCATCTATGAACAACCCTTATTTATTTTATAAATAGAATTTTAAAAAAATGTGTTAATACGGACAATGACGATTAGTGTAGAATAATGATAAGCAACTGGAGAAAAATGATGCTGTGGTACCAAAAATGATTCTTTACAACAGAATTGAAATTAAATACTTACTTAATTAGCTTCACGCTGTATTACTAGTGGGACAGTTAGAGAGAACGGAACCCCAAACGCTACGGTCTCTATATACCTCTTTCACCTCGTCCTATCATCAACTTTTCATACATGCCATCTGGGGCGTCCTCATGCTTTTTACGTGATTTTTCTCCTTCATTATCTTTCATGCTGTACTTTCGAAGGTCAACCGAGGTCTCCCCCTATCTTTATTACCACTCACTTTTTCTTCATTAATTTTTTTTGCTATTCCTTCATCATCAATCCATTTGCACGTTCTATAATATTCTCACCGTGAAAATTATGATTGACTTATTCCTATCGGATCAGTATATTTAAGGTTAAGTTGTGGACATACGAGTGCTTAGGATGCTATTTTGGGAACAGACCAATATGTAATCGTTGCTATAATAAGGAATCTGTTTCATTTTGAGGTACGAGTACGTCCAAACTTGGAGTCGAATTATCGACGAATTATCATAAGAAGCTGGAAGTTTTAAGATCCATCGATCAAAGAAGAATAAGTACTTCCAAAATATTAGACATCTTTGAAACAGAAAACAGAAATTATATAAGAAGAGCAGCGACAGAAATATGTGGTAAATGATAACGAGGTTTTAGTAAAAAGCACGATAAATGTGATGATAAAGTCCGACAATTCGGATATTTTGTGGGACTACCTCGGTACAATACTTAAATCGCTTCCCTTGTTGTAAAGGCTGTTTATAGAGATCACTCAGCCTGTGTGCGAGAAGGAAAAGGCACGTCTCACGTATTGAATATGGTTGCGCCATGTCAACTTGGCAGCATGCAGTGACACAAAGTGACATGCGAGGGAAAAATTTCTTCCCAAGGAAAGAAGGACCAGAGCCTATTCTTGCATTTGAAAGAAATGAAGAAAAGACGCCCATGCGTATTGCTGCCGGTAACAGAATTAGCGGTGCCTTAGATGCATTGGTGAGACCGTGGAATAACAAAATAATAGCACGTTTAGGAACACTGTGCAATGCTGACGAACGACGCTGATATACGGCAGCGAAACATAGGTGTTGCAAAAGAAGAATGAAAGAAACGTAAGATATGTAACATTATATCCCTCGTAACTAGTTATGTAAAATATCCTAAATTGTATGGGTTGCCGAAAATACACAATAAGACTAAACTGACTGTATCTTCAATAGTTAGCCAAATCGGTACGCCGAGGTATAAACTCAACATGCCATGGACTCTTACCATTTTGTTTGTGGGCTGAAAGATCTTAAGTTAGCTAACAAAGAAACCATACTCACATACTTCAATAGTGAATCTTACCCACGTTTTTCTACCATTGGCAAATCTTTATTTCAAAGAGCTCAATAATTCTGCGACGCTGTACACCTAGGGGACGAGCTATGATAGGTGAAGAATGCCTTTCATCAGAGCAAGATGCCTACTCCCCTCCAGCGTTATCAGAAGACTCTCAGTAGAAAGACAACCGGGACTTCTACCATATGTAAAACAACTTTTGAAACAGACAGGCAACATTTTAAGAGCATTTTAAGAAAAAAGCTTCCATTAAAACTATATTTAAGTCTAATAAGAAAGTAAATCCAATTCTTAAGACTAGTGAAACGTAATTTTCCTCTGCAGTGTGTAGACCTATAAAAACTAGATAGTAGCTGAGATTTAACATACATTATTCAAAAACGGGGAAGCATCGGTATTGGGGGAATATCCGATGTCAAGAATGGACATGCATCGAAGTCAGCTGCATCTGGGTAAAGAGCGGATAAACATAACCATAATATCGGGTCTTATAAATCCCAAACCCTCGCTCGGGAGAAAAGATATATACAGAGGTCACGAAAAAACATGGCATTTATAAAGAGATTGACGAGTGGTAACAGTTGATAAAGTAAAATATACAGAGAGGTATACTGTTGGCGCTCCGTTCTCTCTGACTACCCCGCTAGGGATAAAGTAATAAATAAAGAATAATGAAAAAAATAAATAAAAACAACTAAAGAATATTAATAGAAATCGTTAAATTATAGATATATTTTATTAACTTTAAATATAAAATTTAAGTTGAAGTAGCTTATTTTTGTACTGTTCTATATGCTAAAAACAGTAATATTATTTATAACGTTTCCATTACTCTGAAACTAAATGCCATGGAAGTGATATAGCAAGAAGATTAGAACAAAAAATTAAGAACAAAAAATAAAATCCAAGAAAAACTCACGAACAAAATTTAAGTACTACGTAAATTTTTAGTCATAGCTGGTTTAAACATTAAAAATTCTTCACACGATCCATCAGTGAGTACTATTAGAAATATGTCTAAGATTCAGGACTTCAGCCTGAAATCAGACCCATTCGTCTACTCTCAAAGCTAATAATCATTGTCTTCAGCTACTTTTCTTCCAACGTCATTGCCATCTTTTACTATTTTACTGGCAATGACGTCGCAACCAATGATGTTTTTACATAAAACACGTTGGAATTTTATGAAAAACTCATTCAAAGTACATGAAATCTGCTGGTTACAGATTTATTCAAAATGTCAATATAAGTATATATTAACGATTGCTGAAACATTTTTAATCTAAATGTAGTAAATAAAGATATTAATGACGATTCATGTGCTAAAATTAGGAGAATCCATTTTAAGTTTATTTATAAATTGTTAAAACATCCGTGGCGGCAGTTGCACCGTCGGAAATTAAAGATCTACATGCTATCATTATTATAAGCTAAAATAAACAGTACGTTAGATAACGTATTTTCGTGGCAATATTTAAAACAAAAGCTCGCTCGATCAATGACCTTATTTTTATAAACTTTTTTTGCGATAGATTTTTGTGTAGCTACACCTAAATTATAAGCATTTTTTATTATTAAAACCTTTAAGTATGTACTTATTTCATTAAAAATAGCAAATAAAATTAATATAGTTTAATTATGAATATTTTTGAAAAGAAATTAGCTAAGAACGCACCAAATCTCTACATAAAATATTCAATTTTTTTAAGGTTTTTTCTTAAAATATAATTTGTAAATACTAAATCATTAAACTTGTCTAGACGACTTATTATTATTTAGTTAAGTATTTAATATGATATGCATCTTATTAAAATTATTTACTATTAATGAGTAATCACAAGGAAATTGAAATTTGTGCGTTTTGGAGAACTGCATATTGTATTCGAAACATTTAACGTATAGATAAAATAACTTATTTATCATAAATTTGAAAGACAACACTAGTTCGCGTCGAAAAGTGTCAGTTAACTAAATTTGACAGTACTACAGAATAAATACACAGAGATTGTCATAACTGAAACATCACACATTGTGATTGTGTCCGAGAAGTCACCGTATACAGCTCGGGGCTGGCGCAATGCACGAGAAATATCCCACGAGCGAGACGACGGAGGATCGGAGCGGAGGTGGATTGTAGTCGTACACAGCGGGCGCCGCCATGGCGGCCCGCGAGGGAGTCCGCAGCAGCGCCCGGCTCAGCGGGGCCTCCACGGCCAGCGCGGCCGCAGCCCCGGAGCCCGCGCTGGAGGCCGAGCAGCAGCGCGAGGCGGCCGCGGCGCTTCGCCGGGCGAGAGCCGCGCGTGCCGCCGAGCGAGCCCGCGAGGTGGAGGACAGCCCACAGGTGCTGCGGGAGAAGTGCCGGCGCCTCGCCAGGGCGCTGCGGAATGCGAAACATCTTGTGGTACTACTTTTTTTTATACTTTTTAATTTTTGCCATTTCAACATAATATTTATGTAAAAACATTGGCAGTATCATTTAAGTACACTGTTGTATTACTTTCTAAATAACTTTATGATACTTTTTAATGATCATTTTGAGTTTTACATTCATTGAACCATTATTTAATTGTATTAAAGTAGGAAAATAATTCATTTAAGTCCATATTTTTCTTTCCATTTCATCTTATTACATATTGAGTGGTCCAGAACATAGGTACACTTTGTCATATCATAACTCCAATGTAACATATGACCCATATTTACCTGAATTGAATTTGACCACAATCACTATGTTATGATTTCATCTCCAATTAATTCTTCTCTGTTTTTGTTAAATAAGAATATTTTATTTATTCAAATACTGAAGTCTTTTAATAATGTTTTAAATGTAAAATATAATAATTATAATAGTTCACTATAAAAGTCATATTTCCATAATAGACAGTATGTCTGTATATTAGAGTTGTATGATAGGAAAAAATTGTTAAAAAACAGTAGCAAACTAAAAAACTAGATACAACAACAGACACATTTTATTCAAGACAAGTTTCTGTCCACAACTTGGTTTAAATACATATGTTTTATGATGTTTGCCATTGGACTTCTAATTTACCACTTGTTCATAATAATAACTGCAGTAGATTGGTCATTCTGTTCTCCACTTTTCACCCAAGATGTACATGTTGAGTTGCAGAGCAGTGATATAAGTTCTCTTGGGTGGAGCTCGAACTTACAACCATTGTTTTAACAGTAATGCACAATTAACAAATCCTGGCTGCTCTGCAATTCTTTTTTCTTATAACTTAATTGAACAACTATGGTGCATTCATCAGATGTTTTAGAGACATCAATTTAAAAACCCAGACAAGTGAGAGTCAGGTTCGCATACCCAGTGTTCCTTACAAAAATTAGAGGTCTTATTCTGAAATTCAAGCTTCTCATCTGATATTTTACTTGAACAACAACTAATCATTATACCAAAAGGAAGGAACCCTTTTAACTTACTAAATTTTATTAGGGCTATTATTTTTTAAGATTTAACCACAAATGTATAGTTTTCAGATTTTTTCCTGAACTAATACAACCTGAGATACTAGCTGCCAAATTTCATAATTCTAGATTAACTGGAAGTACACTATTAATTTTGATTCCCTATATAGTGTCGAAATACGCGTATCCCCCCCACACAGCAGGGTAGGCAGAGTGAACTCAACTCAATTTTGCATCTTGCTTCAACACCAAAGTGAAGAAATGGAGATATTATAATAATTTAATAAATATTTAATTTTCTCAAGTTGGGATCGAACCCACAACCAGTCACGTTTACAGTGACACTTCGTGTCCTTGATGACTGGACTCAATTCATTGACATATATAAATTAACCTTTAATATATATATTATGGTGTTAATTTGCTCAAGAACTTTGTTAAATCAGCTTTTTGTTATGTCTTATACTTTAGTTTGTGGAGAGTACGATTTCCGGGGCGCCGTGATTTGAAACTACTTTTAGGTTCTACACGTCAAAATAAAGTGAAAATGAAGAATAAAAAAAATCGATATCTCGCTTCGTTTGCGAGATATCGACTATCGAATTTTTTTTTATTTTGTTTTTTGCAAATATTTCAATTTGACAATTTTTATAGGGTATATACGTCAAAATAAAGTGAAAATGAGAAGTAGAAAAATTGATATCTTGCTTTGTGGAACAATATAAATATAAAACATACAAAATATAAAAAATAACGATATTTATCCTTAGGTATAATATTTAAAAAAAAGGTTAGGTTAGAAACAGTTTTTTTATATAATGTTCTTTATATAATAGAAAATTCAATTTTCAAATTTTCAAAGCGAAAATACCTCTTGCTATTTTTGCAAAAAACAAATATATTCTAAGATATTTGCAAGAAATAAATATTTTTTTAGTTTTTTGATAATCGATATCTCGCAAACGAAGCGAGATATCGATTTTTTTTATTCTTTATTTTCACTTTATTTTGACGTGTAGAACCTAAAAGTTGTTTCAAATCGCGGCGCCCCGGAAATCGTACTCTTGCCTTTAGTATTGCATTAGATGTGCCACTCTTAATCTAGTAAAGTAAAATTTGCTTAGGTCTTGCTCAGGCCTATCAGCTATACAACAAAAAGGTTTTATTGAAATTCATCCAGATGTGTGTGTACAAAGACAGGACACAGCAAACATAGATGCGTGGATGCTTGCTTGTTAATGTGCAGTGGGCGTGTCGCAGGTGTACACGGGCGCGGGCATCAGCACGGCGGCCGACATCCCCGACTACCGCGGGCCGCGCGGCGTGTGGACGCGCCTGCAGCGTGGCGAGCGCGTGGCGCGCGTGGACGTGTCGCGCGCGCGCCCCACCTTCACGCACATGGCGCTCACGGCGCTGTGGGCGCGCGGCGCGCTCAAGTTCGTGGTCTCGCAGAACTGCGACGGCCTGCACGTGCGCGCCGGCCTGCCGCGCCGCGCGCTGGCCGAGCTGCACGGCGACATGTACGCCGAGCGCTGCCCCGCGCGCGCCTGCCGCCGCCTCTACCTGCGCGCCTTCGACACCACGCAGCGCACGGCGCGCCACGCGCACGCCACGCGCCGCCTGTGCCACGCCGCCGCCTGCGGCCGCCAGCTGCGCGACTCCATCGTGCACTTCGGCGAGCGCGGGCGCGCCGCGTGGCCGCTCAACTGGGCCGGCGCGCTGCGCCACGCCGCCGCCGCCGACGTGGTGCTGTGCCTGGGCTCCAGCCTCAAGGTGCTGCGCCGCTACCCGCGCCTGTGGCGCATGCAGGCGCCGCCGCGCGCGCGCCCCGCGCTCTACATCGTCAACCTGCAGTGGACGCCCAAGGACGCCGCCGCCGCGCTCAAGATCAACGCGCGCTGCGACGCCGTCATGCGCCAGGTGGCGCGCCGCCTGCGCCTGCGCGTGCCGCGCTACCGCGCGCGCCGCGACCCGCTGCTGGCGCACGCGGAGCCGCTGGCGCCGCCCGAGCGCCACACCACCTCGCGCCCCGAGCTGTCGCCGCCGCCGCCCAGCGACCTGGACTCCGACACCTCCTACTACACCACCACCTCCACCTCCGACGAGGACGACGAGCTGCCGCTGCGCCGCCTCGCCGAGCGCCTGCGCCCGCCCCCGCGCCCGCCCCCGGACGAGACCGGCTTGCACTCCTTTCAGGTTACTTCATATCTAATGCCATTATATATCGGTTTACGTACGTTCCTTTGCTTTTTATTTCCTACATTTTTTATTAATTATTATTTTTACTAAAATATTTTGTCATGATTTTTATTCACAACTCTATTTTAAATCAAATATGGATTAAATTTAAAAAATAAAAATGCCGATTTTATAACTATAACCATTCTTTTTTTTAATGTTTTGACTATTTACTTACACTTCATAGTGTAAATAGTATTGGCATTAAAATGGTTATTCCATATATTTATTAAACAACTTTTTCACTGGTCTATTCTATTTTTTTATAAAATTCTACACTGCTGAATTTATTATTTTCTTTTTAGTCTTTATGCAGTTGGGTCTTTCTTTTACAATATAATAATTATTTTTATTTAAGACTAGAGGGCGCGCGCGGCTTCGCCCGCTTATTAGGAGTGAATTATAAAAACACCACGAAACACGTGTTCAATAAAATATTTTCAACATTCTGAATTTAATTTTTTATAAAAATCGGTGGCAATTTAAAGATTTTTCCATATAAACTTTCCACCTCTTATTTGAACCCTTAGGGGGTGAATTCTTAAAAACCATGAAACACGTGTTGAATGAAATATTTTTAAGAGTCTAAATTTCAAATTTTATAAAAATCGGTACAGATTTAATTTTTTTCCATACAAACTTTCAACCCCTATTTCATCCCTTTAAGGTTAAAATTTTTCAAATTCCCTTCTTAGTGGATGTCCAGAATATGAAAATAAACATCTGCCCAAATTTCACGTTTCCACTATCAGCCGTTACGGCTCTGCGTGCGTCTTACCTCAGTCAGTCAGCACAAGTCCTTTTATATATATAGATAAATAAGATGATGAAGCAAAATAAATATGATATATTTGTGTGATTAATTGGTAACAGGTCAATTTAGAATCAGGGAAGACGACCATTATACTTCGCTCAGAGCACGCGCCGGCCGATCCTCCGCCCCCCGAGCCGCCGCCCCTCGACCCTCCCGCAGCCCCCAAAGCGCCACGCACCACCACCAACGCGCTGCGGAGGTACAGGATCACGAGGCCGTCACCACCATCACCTCCGCCTCCCCCGCTCCCCCCGCCGCGCAATGGGCTCACCAACGGGCACACCTCGCTCCCGCCCCCGCCCGTCTTCGAGCGTGACGTGAAGCCGGAGCTGCCCTCGCCCGCCAAGATCAAGAAGGAGGAGCTGATCGCGTGCGACGGCAACGGCTCGTGGCTGCGGCGCCTGCTCGACGGCGCCAAGCCGGCCCCGGACGAGGCCAGCGCTAGCCTCGCCGCCGCCATCATCCGCCGCGCCGTGCTCGTGTGCCGCGCGCAGCTCTACCCCGGCCTGCACACCATCCTGGCGCCGCCCGCGCCCGCCGCCGCGCCCTCTCCCGCGCCCGCCCCCGCGCCCGCTCCCGCGTCCGCGCCCGCCGAGTGCGCGTGGTGCCTGCGGCGGTACGGGGCGCGGCGCTGCCTGTGGTATGGCGGCGCGGCGGCGGGCGGCGCTACCTGTGCGCGTGCTGCGGCCGCGACGGCGACGCGGGCGGCGGCGACGCGGAGGACGGCGGCGGCTGGTACGGCAAGGGGTGCCGCAAGGGGCGGCGGCGCCGGTAGCGACCACTGCTGGCGTTATTTATTTGTGTGTGGTTACCGTGTGTTGAACGTAAGAATGTATTGTACGAGTGTAACAAGCAGTAGTGCCAATAGCTGCAGTTGATCGATGACCGCTCTGTGATGTAACATTCTTATGTTGGCGTAACTGATGTACAGCTAGAGTAGACTAGAGTAGGCTAGGTTAAGTGCGAGACTGCCGCAACTGTCGAACAATGAATGAAACAAATTAATTATTAAGACTACCATTAAGTAAATCATCACAATTATATATATTGTATTATTTATTAATACCTATTATACCAATATTTTATATGAAGTAAAAAATATGAAACCTATGATAATACCTGCGTTTGAAATATAAAAACATCTTTAAAAATTGTATTACTTGTCTAATTTCGATAAAGCTGTACTACGAGTGAGTGTCAGATCTGTAAGTAGCAACTGGTGACCATGGTGATGGTGGGCTAGTCTTTGATGTACTTGTTAAGAGTGAACAAAGAGATAGGTAAGCGATTTTAAAATTTATTAAGTACCGGTCGTATAAAAGACAGCCAATAAATGTTTAACAAAGATTATTATAATGATAACTTCTTATGGGAGGGTAAACTGGTTTGCTATGTAACGACAGGCAGACTCCTCTCTCACTCTAGCCCACAGCGCTAGCCGTATTTCGGACAAACGCTTCTCTCTCCTCTCTTTGCATGACTCTATGCTTAGACATACACTGTCGACAGTGAACATACAACCTAAATGCCAATTGTTACTTTTGTAGGATTACATAATGATACTAGTAATGTACATACCTACACAAAATTGTAATGTAATTAAAAATAAAATATATTTTATCTCTTTATATAATAACACAGTAAAAATATTTTATCTGTACATTTAGTAATTTTGACTGAAATGGATAGAGGGACATTTAAAAAGAATAATAGAAAGCAAAAAGATTTTTTTTTAATTTCTTGTCTGTCTGTCTGTCTGTTTGTCTGTCTGTCGACATATTTTTGTCCACATTTTTCTCTGAAAGTACTGAACCGATTTACTTAAAAACTTCACCAATTACATTGTTTTAACTCAACTTAACTACTAAAGTTTAGTTCATCAAAATGGGTTCATTAAAAAAAAAAGTTATCGTCATTTGAAAGAAGTTGTAATTAAAAAATATCAAATATCAACAGTGGTCGTATTTTTTTATTTAAAACAAACAAAAATTCTTTGACGACAATGTCGTAAAAAATCATATTAAAAGTCATTATAGTTCTCAATCAATTCTGCTTATTAAATCAATAATCATGTATTTTAAGCGGGCTAAGCCGTGGGCGAGCCGCTAGTTATTAATAAAACATTTTATTAATAAATAACCATTCCTTACATTATCATATACATAAAATTTAATTAATAGACTAATAGATATTTTGAAGTTAGTTTTCAAAGGTAATTTATTAATAATTTTTTTATTGCTTATAAAATATATTTTATTCTTAGTTACAATTGTTAAATACTTATATTGTTATTATCATTATGTTATCCTACAAAAGTAAGCATTGGCATTAGGTTGTATGCTCACTGTCGACAATATATGTCTAAGTACTGTTGGGCGTTACTGTTATATGTATTATTTTTTCATTATATTATATTTTTTTAAATGTTATTTTAAACTGTTGTAATATATGTTATATTATTTTCAACGTAAATATAATACAATGACAAAATATATGAAGTTTATACTAATATTTTTGTTATTAGTTATTTTAATGTAAGTAATATTTGGCCTTTCTGCCATTGAGTTAAAGCTCATATTTGTGCGAGGTTATACGATGTGAAGTTCGCCATCATTATTTTATTTGACCTTGGCTGGAGTCGATGTAGGCCGAACAACTACTAAATATTTCCGATCATTACCGAACCGAGGCGCCACACGCCATTTTATAGCAGATAATGAATATTATAAATAACAGTCAGTGTTGAAAATAAATAATGATTAGAACATTAGAAATTTATAATGAATTATATTATCTGTTATTTGTTATAACGCCCAACTTTATGTCTAAGCGTTGAGTCGTGCGAAGAGAGGATAGAAAAGCATTAGTCCGAAATATGGCTAGCGCTGTGGGAAAAAATGAGAGGGGACGATCCTTCCTGCCTGTCAGTGCTGCCGTACGCCTGAGCGAAAGGGAAGCCAGATAGACTGGCGCCATTACGCGTTACGTAGCGAAGCGATTTACCCTCCCATAGAAAATTATCATTTTAAAAATGAATATACATAGCAAATACCAAAATTCATTAAAACACATTTTAATGAATACATAAGAAATTATATTAATTTGTTGATCACGTGGTTTAAAGGAAAATTAAGAACCAGGTCCTCTATAACCCACGAAATGAATAGTATACTAAAGTAGATCATAAACTTTTTTGAAAAGCCAAGAAAAAAAATATTACATATTTTAAAACTATCCAGTCCTTATTATGACAAAAATGTTGCTTATGTTTTTTTTATCAAAATATAAAAAGCTGGCGATAGTTTCCCGAAATGGTAAAGTTTTAGTGGCTGTCCTGAATCTTGGTCCATGTGCTACGTAGTAATTATAGCCGTGTTTATAGTAGACACGCAGGAAGCGGCGCGCGCCCACGTCTCCACGCCTCGAACAGCAGATAACGGTCGTATCTTTCATTATTCCAACAACTGGACACAGAGTCATGTTTATTAGTTTACTTTTAAATGAATAGAGCGTCGCAGTGTCCCGAATTGCAATTAAATAACTTAGTTATTAGTGAGTGAATTGGGACGTCTTTGCGACTCTGCGAGGTTAACGCTCCAGACGAGTGTTGGAAAAAAAACAGGTTGGCATATTTTTTTGTTTTGTTTAACATTTCAGTTTTATACTAACAGTTGTTTAATAGGCTATTTGACAAGATTCTAAAAGCCATTTCAGATTATTTATTTGTGACTATAAAATTTACTTCCATTTTTATTTTAAACTAGCGGCCTGCTCGCGGTTGTGCCCACTTGAATTACATGATTATTCATTTAAGAAATATAGATATTACAAACAGCCTTAATTATTAATTAATTCATTTGGATAAGTACTCACGATATTCTTTGTAAAATAACTTATATTAGCTCCTGTACAGTTTTTAAATTAGTAACATATATTATTAAAAATAAATAAATCAGCTTCACGCTGTATCTCGCACTCAGCAGGGTAGGCAGAGGGAACCTAGTGTTAAGACACTCCGTTCCCCACTTTCTGCCGAATTCTGGAGGCATTGCGTGTTGAGTGGCAGAACTCTACGCCGCGCTTAACCTCGAGACCAGAGCGAAGAAATGGAAATATAAATTTAAGTAAATATTTCATCTCCTCGAGTGGGGATCGAACCCACAACCAATCGNAATAATTAATTGATTTGGATTAGTACTCACGATATTATTTGCAAAATAACTTATCTGGCTCCTGTACAGTTTTTAAATTAGTAACATATATTATTAGTTAAATATATAATTGATATACAGAATATACGTAGAAAGCACGTTTTTGCTCCCAAAAGTTATTTTTTTATACGTTTCCTTAAAAAATATTAATAACATAAACGAACGAACGGACTGAAGAACCTATTCAAAATATTTCTTTGAATATTAAGTCATTCTTTATCACTGTGTTAAATAATTACGAATTAAGCTAGACTGTTACGAAGGTAATCTTTACCAACAATTCAATTTAGTTTTGTTTGTAACTATGAACAATTGTACTTTAAAAATACGTAATTTTTTTTTTTTTTGAACTTGAGGTTAATGCTGTTAGCCCTATTGGCCTTTACAGCGACACCGGGTGGGTAGGGAAGAGGGTACTTTGTCCCAGAAGAAATGCAAGCACTACCTGGCTGCTTGAGGGGTCGACGACTGTAAGGGCGCCCCCTGCGGGGCTCGACGACTTCGGCTTACAACTGTCGAGCGGGCTGGGTATACGTAAATTTATCAACAATCATATAAATAAGACTTTTCTAAAGTCATTCTTTTGCCCAGAATCTTGCCAGCGCGATTCAGAAAACGACGTTTTATGCACAACGCCATCTATTGGACTTACAATTGAACTGTAACCATTCGAACATTATTAGAAAAATACTACTATGTGTATGTTAAATTTATTATAAGTATAGATTACACTTACATGTTGTAGTCAATAGATATCATTGCGTATGTTTCTTTTTTTTTGTCAAATATAAATATCTTTAAAACTTTAAGTATATTATTTTTTGATAGAGTGTAGCGGTAACCTTTCCAAACTATATATATTTTTTTTATGCACAGCGTCATCTATTTAAGATTTCAAATTAAGGACAGTTTAAAAATGCTGTTTTTATGTTAAATTTCACCTAACATAAAATTATATTAACCGAAAACGATGTTGTGCTAAAGTATTAAAATGATTAATATTCCTCCCGTCGTGATTAGTGCTTAACTCTACAGAATGTTTTTTGCGTTATGAAGATTCGTTAGTACCTATTATTTGTTGTCCGTAGATAGCGTTACGTATATGAAAGAGAGTATCAAGATTCGTTAGTGCCTACTATTTGTTGTCAATAGATAGCGTTACTTGTATCGATTTTTTACTATCTCAAATATAAACTTCTTGAAAACTTAAATACTTATATCTTTGGATAGAGTGAAGCGATTACTATAAAATAAACACTAAAAGTTACTTTGATTTACTTGTAATTTTTATGTATAAAAGTTGCTTAAATTTATTGTGTACTTTTTACGTGATACGTGTTGACATAAACAGACAAACAGACAAAAATTCCAAAAATGTTGGAAATGGATCCTTTAACACCCTGGCAAATTTTTACAAAGTGTGACTGCAAAATCGACTCGTTGTGGGTTCGATCCCCACTCGAGGACATGAAATATTTATTTAAATTTATATTTTCATTTCATTGCTCTGGTGTCAAGGCAAACTCAACACGCAATGCCTCCAGATTTCGGCGGAAAGTGGGGAATGGAGTGTCTTAACACTATGCTTCCTCTGCCTACTCTGCTGTATGCGGGATACAGCGTGAAGCTAAAAAAAAAAGTAACATATAAATCTTATGATTCCAACTGACCATTTTAAAAATTAATAAGTTGTAAACGATTGTCGTGTAAACAGAAACAGTAAACTGAGTTCTGACATTAAATATTAGAGTAGTAATAAAGAGTGTGCCAAAGAAGAACCTGCCCGAAATATTAAACTAGCAACGCGGTCGCGGCTTTGCCCGTTTAAACTACACAATTACTTTTTTACTAATCTGAATAATTTCCTTTTTTAATATCTTTTTATCTATACCTATAATTATAAATGTTATCGGATCAGTGTCTGTACATTTGTTTATTTATTTAAGGATCGTCAACAGAAGAAATATTATTAATGATCTATAATTACATCGAGTTGACAGTATAGACCATGGAGGTGGTAATCCAGTATTTCAAATCAAAAAAAACTATTGTATGGAAACTTACATAAGGCGAGTTAATAAGGATTTATAGTTGATATAAATATAAACTAGATGTCGTCACAAAACACTTCACTTCACTTCACTTTCTTATAATTTTATTGCACATTAAATGAAGAAATTGAGGCCAGTCGTGGCGCAGCGGCACGAAGTGTGACTGTAAAACCGACTGGTTGTGGGTTCGATCCCCACTCGAGGAGATGAAATGTTTACTTAAATTTATATTTCCATTTCTTCGCTCTGGTGTCGAGGTTAAGCGCGGCGTTGAGTTCTGCCACTCAACACGCAATGCCTCCAGAATTCGGCAGAAAGTGAGGAACGGAGTGTCTTAACACTAAGTTCCCTCTGCCTACCCTGCTGTGTGCGGGATACAGCGTGAAGCTGATATATATGATATGATGATATATAAATGAAGAAAAAATACAGTCAACATAAAGATAAATATACAAATTATTTATTATGTTTTAAAATTCTAAAAAAATATAAAAAACAAAACATGTAAGCTAGCTTTTTTTTAAATTGCAAACCTGTTGAAGTTAATTTTGACTGTTGAGTGTTGATGTCAAAATATATATTTTTTGTTGTAGTTGTTGTGTCCTCTGCTCTTTTGTCGATTAACCTTTCTTTTTTACTAACACTAGCGTGTTATTCGGGCTTAGTTTTTGACAGTACTGCTTCTCTCTTTACTTGGCTATTCTATATGGAAACTGATTGTCGCTCTATCTGATTGAAAGCAGCTTCATTTTGAGGACTGCAACGATATTTAGACATAATTATGATTAAAATACAAATCCTTCTATTACTTCGAATGTATAGAAACGAGTTAATATTTTTAAAATAATGTATATAAGTACCTACACAAAAAACGAACAAAAGACATAAAGACACCTAGCGTATAGGAGGGTATGGGAGAGGAATTTGTCAGTGGCACATATATATGTATTATCTATGGTATAGATTAAATATTTATTACATAATAAAAACAATCACAGCGTGTTCTAGTAAAATATAATTAGTATTAATAAATAGCATTGTGCTTGAAATACCGTTAAGCATTTGGTGTAGTTACTTTATAAATAACGTTATCATATTTAACGTTATATTATTAAACTAACGTTATTAATTGCGTTAAGCCTTAACGCAATTAATAACGTTAGTTTTACGTTAAGTTACCAAGTATCGCTACCAAATCGTAACGATACTCCATGTTTATGTATCTTGTTCACTTGATGGCTGGCTTGCTAGCTATCAATAATTATACCTAGGTCACGATTAATTTGTGCCCCTCTTTCGTGGTGGCCCTGGGCACCTACCCCGCCTGCCCCCCTTACTTTGTAATTTTACAAATCAATTATTATTCAAATATTTTTTTTGTTTGTGCGTCTGTTCACGCTTATCTCAAAAACGGCTTAACCCATTTAATTGCAGTTTTCACTATTGTATTTTGGCAAGTTTCTTTAACTTTTAGTGTTTGTTTTATTTATCTATTTATAAATAAAAATTTATACCATTTTAAAGAAAGTTCTTCGACGACAAAGTTGCTAAATAGCTGTTTTATTGAATTGGCTGATACTTTACTTTGCAATATAATTATACTTAGATATTATTGTAGTACCTAATGCAGATTAGGAAATTAAATATTGTGTAGTTCAAACGAATGAAACCGCTAGCAGGTCGCTAGTAGTAAATAAGTAAGTAGAAGTAGATAGATGTTCGTATGTGTCAGGTAAACTGTCCACCAGTTGGTGCTATGAGCGTGTCCCGGTGGCTGCAGGCGCGGGCGCGCGGCGGGCGCGGCGCGGCGGTGCTGGCGGCGTGCGCGACGTTGGGCGCACTGCTCACGCTGCGGGTGCCGCGCCACACGCACCTCGACGCCGACTTCCCGCACCACTCGCCCGCGCGCCTCGCGCACTTCCTCGCCGACTTCACCAACCATCCCAAACTATATACGCATCTGTGAGTTACTTTCCTTACATACTGATGTAAACAACAAGGCCGACAGTGCCGTCGCAAGATGGCGGTGGACGGCATTCAAGTTAGAATGTAGATGTTACAAAGGATACTTATTACAAAGGTCCACGTGAAGCGTGGAAGGCCTAACTTAAAGCGTACGCCTCGTTTCCCTTGTCTATAGCGCGGTATTTTAATTTTGACCTTGACCCCCCAGATTCAGATTCTCCAGCACCAGAGGTGCTGGAACTCTCCTGGGTTAGTTTGTATCTAAGCTAAAGACAGTGGTTGAAGAGAAGTTATTATTAAGGCCACGGAGATATGATTAGTTATTGGTTTAATCAATTTTTCATTTTCTTTTCATTTAATTTTAAATATTCTCTGTTTTTTTTCGCTAATTCAATTTTTGTTATTTTGTAATTTGAATTCGATTAACTTCAAAGATATTGCGCAGATTTTCGAGATGTTTATGAAATGGAATCTTTTTTTTATTCTGTAAAAATATTATATACCATTTATTCATTTTGTAGAGGTGATTCGATTCGGACGCACACGAGTGTAGTTAGTTAGCTTTACTACTAGGCAATTTCGGGCCATGTCCTTTTTATGAGGTATGTCTGCGAAAAGTGGACAAATAACTCAATATCACGCCAACCGATTTCGATAATTCTTTTTTATTGTAAAGGATTCACTTCAAGGATAATTTGATAAGAGGTTAGGTTGGGTTTAGTTAGGTTTTGATTATAGAGTCCGGTTGAAGTCGGTTTTTTGTTAAAAAATAATAATTTAGTATGACGTTCCAGGTCCGGCCCGTGGCGTATAGAAGAGGAGTCGAGCAATGTGACCTGGTGGAGCTACGCCGT
Source organism: Heliconius hermathena (assembly GCA_013403705.1). Taxonomy (NCBI): domain Eukaryota; kingdom Metazoa; phylum Arthropoda; class Insecta; order Lepidoptera; family Nymphalidae; genus Heliconius; species Heliconius hermathena. The sequence continues at coordinate 42,037 of JAAIXJ010001202.1, forward strand.
CTCGTACGAGTGCGGGCCGCGCTGCGCTGGCCGCGTGGCCATACAGCACGCCACCCCGCACGACACCCCGCACGCCCCGCACCGCCTGCTCGTTCGCGACGAGCGGTGCGCGCGCCTGCCGCTGCTGCCCTGGCCGCAACTATGTGGTAATGCGCATTGACACCTGTGACACGTAGAAGTTTTTCCATGCCTTTCACGCATAACACTATATATGAGTGCAATTTTGTTTATTACTTCATATCTCTAGAACCGCTGAAAGAATTTAGATAATTTCGGTATCGATCTATCGATATTCGTCTTAGCAGCCCGAGGTTCTTTCTACACAAGAATTTCATAAAAGTGATTATTACCGTAACGGTCTGTCGGTCGGGACCTATAATTTACCAATCAATTAAATCTTCACAAGGAACCCGTAAAACTGAAATGACACCGATCTGACTGTTAATCCATGTAATCCATATAGTTAATAAACAATTGACCTTGTTTCTTTTTAATTTTAGCTTTATGTTGTCGAGTTTTTTGTTTTTTTTTGCTATTTTTTATTAATGACATTAATTTATTTAATTTAATCAATTAAATTATCATTTAATATATTCAGCTTATTTTTTTATTATTATAATATAATATTATTTCTTACTCTCCAGACTCATAGTCCGCATATTTATTACATTGGCAGAGTTCTTTCGATTGTTTCAATGCTATCGGTGAATACGTTACAGAGTACACGGAAACCGAAACGGTGATCTCTCCCCGTGGCGGTGGCGGCGCTAGGTTACGCGAGCACACGCGCTTGCAATGCGGAGTGCTGCAGCTGCTGGACGGCTGCGACGCGCGCGTTGCTCGCCAGCGACACCTGCGCGCGCTGCGGGGGGCGCTCGCAGGCGCGGACTAGATAGAAATATAGAATAGAAAGTCATGTATATGCAAAGGGAAATTAAATTTATTGAGCTTTTAAAAAAATAAGTGAAATTTACGTTTTATCTTTCACTGTGTTTTATTATACAACTAGCGGCCTGTCCGCGGCTTCGCTCGCTTGAATTACATGATTATTCATTTAAGAAATGGAGATATTACAAACAGCCTTAATTATTAATTAATTGATTTAGATAAGATATTCACGATATTCTTTGTAAAATATATAATAATTGGTATACAGAATACACACAGTCAATATTTTCGGTCAAGTTCATGTCGTACTCATGACCTGAGTTTCGTACACCAAAAGAATAACTTATTAAAGTTGGCATTTTGAAACTAAATGTCACCACAAATTGAACATGGGCAATAATATTAAATTTATTTATTAACTTTAATATTATTATATTAAAGTTAATAAATAATTTTTATTTATAATAGTAATATAAAATATATATATTTACCACAAATAATTTAATATATAGCTCGTAAAGTCATCAATTCTTCACTATCTGTGGTAGTTTACACTGAATGACTGTACTCTATGGTACNAGTGAACATTCTTCCCTTTGGGTATATGTGTTCTGTGGTTTCAAATCGCAGGTTTCAAATTCAAAATATCTATTGGTGGTTTTCTTACTTGTTGACTTCGGTATTCAATTACGATATTTTTGTAGTGTAGTTTATGCGTTTTTCCGTTGAGCTAAGCTTAGATTCCTCCGGTACATTAATTTTACTATTACTGTTACAACTGAATTTGGAATCATTTGTGTCGTATGAAATTGTANTTAATCCGGTTAAAATAGTTTTATTTAAAAAGTATTAGATTGTTTAGGGCACATAATGTCTTTAGACAGACAATGCTGTGTTCCTGGGCGCAAAGAGAGTGGAGATATTTTTGATTTTAATAATAAATATGTATATGGAGTATAATTGTACACTATTGTACCTATAGTTAAAAATATAACTACTGTATGAAATTCAATTATTTTGAACATGGTAATAGTTCAAAGCCTAATGCAATTTATACAATAGTTTTTATCATGGAGTATAAAGAAATTTTACCAGAAAAAATAACATAATTATATTTTTTAATAAAAAAAATCGACTTCTTCAATTTCAACCGGAT
>JAAIXJ010001202.1:51056-63348 GCA_013403705.1 Heliconius hermathena
GTCATCTTGTAGGGTCGATTGATCCTGCATGTAAATAATTTTTTCTGATTTTTTACGCGCCATTTTAGCGCGAATTTACTCGAAAGAGTTACTGGATTTGACATTTTTGGGGTTTTTCGAGGATAACTCCCGAACCCCCCAACTTACCTGGACTAGACCGGTGTCTGTGCATAGCTCCCCATCAGCCCCGTCGATTGACACCTCGTTTGTCGCGATCGGATGCGCAGAACCTGAAAAAAAGGCCCTCCCTCCTACCCTACCTTTCATGACTAAGTGGACAAGATTTCATTCTGAAAATTTTTAGTCATCTGATCAAGTTGAAATTTGGCAGGCATATTACTTGTTCCCTAGAATCTCTATAATGGATTATAAAAAGATGTTTAGATCGTCCACAACTAGCAATAAACCGACTTCTCCTCAGTCTTCTCTGGAAGCTGGGACAAGCAGTCAGGATAATGTCAATCCCGGGTCGAGCGCTGCTCAGGTAACTGACAGCAGATGTAGCTCCCCGGACCTAGACTGTTTCTTGATGGCCATGTCTCCAGAGGGAGATCTTGATCTAGATCTTGAACGCCCTAAAACTCCACCTAAGACCAAAGCCAAGGCTAAAACGAAAGCCCCGAAGGCAGAGAAGACTCTCGCTGCTGTTGCAAGTAGCGTGAAGGATATCCACTCATTCTACGCTGTCGTTCACAAACTAACTCAATCCATAGTTTTTGCTATAGAAGAACACAAAAGTGTTACTTCAGAGAATAAAAAATATATCATACAGGCTGCCAAAGAAGTTAGATTTGCTACAGATATGTACATGGAGTCTGTGATGGAACCAGAGAATGTAAACTCTGCACCTGAAGTCACAGCTCCACAAACAACACCCGATGTGGACGTCGGCACTCTGAAGGAGGATATCGTTGCAGCAGTGAGAGAGGAGATGGGCAAATTTAAACAAGAATTAAAAAAGGAGTTAGCGACTAATGCTTCTCCTTCATACGCTCAGGTTGCCTCTAATAAATCCAAACTACCCCCAGAAAAGTCCCCTAAGTCTCAATACAAACCGGCAATAGTAGTGTCCCCCCTCGAATCTTCAGATCCTGAAAATAAACAGGAAACTATTAATAAATTTAAAAAGTCCATTTCATTTCGCGATAAACAGTATGCGCCTTCTCGTGTAAAAATCATCTCCAATAATAAAGTCAGGGTGGAATTCTTGAATGAAACCCAATGTCAGGACACACTTAACGAGCTCAAACAATCCAAAATAGTGTCAGCTGAGCCAGCCAAAAAGCTGCGACCCATGCTCATCCTCAAGGGAGTGTCCAAGGATATTCCGCTTGAGGACTTAACTTCCGTTATCTTGCAACAAAACCCGACAGTTAGTCAATTAGTTTCAGAACCTGACGACCTTTTGCTACGCTTTAAGCGTAATAATAACCGCAATCCAAACCTGTATAATGCCGTGTTTATAGTGTCCCCAGCGGTGTGGCGCGAGGCTACACAACTGGGAAGACTCAACGTCGATCACCAGCAGGTGTTCGTAGGGGACTTCTCACCGTTTCTGCAGTGCTACAAGTGTCTTCAGTTCGGGCATATCAGTAAAAACTGTATGTCTGACTGCAGGCCTTGTTCGCACTGCTCCGAAAAAACCCACCAAAATACTAATTGTCCTCACATCATCAGTAACACAACCCCCGTTTGCTTTAACTGTACTAAACATAACGTCAAAACTAATAGTAATATTAACACAAGTCATTCTGCCATCTCTGCCAATTGTCCTACAGTCCAGTACATGATGAATCAAGTAAAGTGTAAAATTGATTATGGGGTGTAAATAATAGCTTTAAATTGATTTTCTTTTCTTACAAATTATTATTAAAATTCGTTCATATTTTCGTCTTAAAATTCATCGTTATTAACATATTTGGTATAAAAATTCTTAAAACTCTTTATAATATATATATATTGTATAATATATAAGTAGATATATTTGTTATCTTAAAATTGTGTCTCAAAATAAATCGTTACTCTAAGTCTAAAAATTTTATCTTGTCTTATAAAAACTTTGTTATTTTAATATCTCCGTCAAAACATTGTGTCTCAATCAAAATTGTAATAATTGTTAAAAAATTATGTTTATAAAAATCTATAAGTCTGTTTATAAAGGTAAAAAGTAAAATAAGTAATAAATAAAAACATATGTCAAGCATGTCTGCGCAACCGACCCCGGCAAAAACTATTAACTTATATAAAAATACACTGTAGTACAGGGCGCCACAACCGGTCCCTATACTATAATATTTAAATTTAAAACAAATAAAATAAAATTATTTACTATCGTTATATTTCCCTCTTATGTAATATTCAAATGTAGGTTACTTACACTATGCTTATATTATATTAATCATATATACTAACTAAAAATAAAGGAATATAAAAGTAAGATACAACAAATAAAATATACTAAAATTATATAAATACACTATAGTCCAAGATGTGACAACCTGTCCCTGTACTATAACCCAGTAAGGGGCGGGGCCTACGAGCACAACATGAGTGCCACAGTGTATAAACTACAATATTTAAAATTTTTTATTTAATTAATATTTAATAGAAAAACCGAGGGATTTATGTTATATGTACAAATTAAATTTTTATAATGTTCATAATACTTTTTGAAAATAAATAAAGTTACAAAAGTTACGTTTAAACAAAATTATATACAAATTATGTCATCAAAATCCTTAATTATTATAATATTTAACAAAAAACACCTTATACTATACAATATAAATTATTCTAATATATTAATTATCATTACATATACATTATTAAATAATAAGTATAAAAAACAAATTGTTTTGGCGCTCTGCAAACAGTCGAACATAAATTAGTTAAATAAGTGTTTTAAAAATAGTTTAAGTTATTCTATCGTGCTAAGTTATTACATAGTGTTAGTTACTAAGTTCCTCTACATTAATCCGCAAAAATTTTGAAAATCGGACAAGTACTTTTTATATAAGCGGAGTTTTAATTTCAAATCGGTGTAAAAGTGTGCCTAAAAAATCAGTTTTTCGCGTGCGGCGGGTAAATAAGATCTGTTACCCCACTTTTTGATTTTACCACCTGATGTATATAATTGTTCTTCACGTTTCTGCAAAGTTTCAGTTTTTTCCAACTCTCCGTTATTAAGATATTAGAGTTTTTCGGAAAATTGACCTCGCCGCTCGATTCCAAACGGAGAGTCGTACAGAATAGTGTTATACATAGTTCGAAGCGCCTTGACGAGACATTTAAAAATGTGGTTTTAAAAAGAAAATCCGGTGAAAAGTGTGTGAGTTATAAGGATATGTGGTTTGAAAAAGAAAATCCGGTGAAAAGTGTGTGACTTATAGGGAAAAAACCCGGAAAATGGACAAAATTCACCAATTATTAAAATTCAGAGGTCAGTTATGAAAAATTTAAAGCGATAACCACATAATTTTATTATTTTATCTTAAAGACTATTTAATCAAGAACATTTGTGCAAAATTTTGTAATTATTCATTTGTAAATAAAAAAGTTATTAGGGAAAAACTAAGCAGTAGCAGAAACCGGATGTGCGGCTCGTTTTTAAACGGAGAGTCGGAGTGAATGGACACATATACCAATCGACGCGGAGTGCCTCCCTTGTTCAGAATCTGTAAACAGTCTAGAAATAAAGTGCATATTTTGGAAAATATTAAAGAAAAACTATAAAATTCACGTAAATATTAACTTTAAACCTAAATATTTTCAATTTTCAGTTAGGACTTGTAAAATTTTTTCTATATATTTTAATAGTTTAGTTATCCTAGAATACCTGTGTAAAATTTCAGTTCGTTATATACTATAGTTTCTGTGATATCTGCGTTGCAGCACTTTGTGGCAAGTGTTAAAATCAAAAACTTAAAACTTGGCAATTTTGAGTACCTTCCTGAGTGTCGATTCTGGTGGAACTTGGTCGACGCTTCGCTAGGCCCCGCCCCCGACCACAGTGTATCAATGATCACGTCTGTTTGCAGAGCGCCAAAACAATTAGTTTTTTTTATACTTTTTATTTTATTTTATCTTAGTATTGTAATTAATATATAAGAATAATCTACAGAGTACAGTATTATGTGATTTTTGTATAATTTTATAAAAATTAAGAATTTTATTAACATATTTCATATATAATTTTGGATAAACTTAACTTTTATGACTAGATTTGTTTTATAAAAATGTACTCTTAACGTTACAATAATAAGTTAATATTAATAATTTAAATTTATAGTGTTAGCTTCTTAAATATTAATTAAATATAAATCTCAAAATATTATAGTTATACACTGTGGCACTCACGCCGTGCTGCTAGGCCACGCCCCCTTACAGTGGTATAGTACAGGGTCAGGTTGCGGTACCCTGTACTACAGAACATTTATATAATTTTAATATATTTTATGTGTATTTTACTTTTTATATTCTTTATTTTTAGTTAGTATATATGTGTAATATGATATAAGTATAGTATAAGTTAATGCATATAATTTAAATTACTTGAGTTAGTTTTGTAGTTAAATATAATAAGTTTAATTTCTAAAAATCATAGTATATACACTGCGGCATTCACGCTGTGCTGTAGGCCGCGCCCCTTACTGGGTATTATAGTCTAGGGCCAGGTGGCGGCATCCTGTACCACAGTGTATTTTTATATAAGTTTAATATTTTTCTTTGTTATTTTTGTTTGTTATATTCTATATATTAGTGTTTTATGTATTTTATAGTTAGCATATAGGTTTAATATAATATAAGTATAGAATAAGTTAATTACGTGTCAACAATATATAAAGGTTAAAATAAATAATAATAGGTAATAATTTTATTTATTTATTTATTATTTTAATATATAGCATAGGAGCAGGTTGTGGCGCCCTGTACTACAGCAATTGTAGTTGTCCGGTTAGTGATAGTTTTTATTATATTTTATTTTCCACATAATGGATTACAAAAAAATGTTCGGCTCACCCACCGGTAGCAATAAAAAGACTTTGTCTCAGTCTCCTTCAGAGGCTGGGCCCAGCCGTCAAACCAGGGNTCAGACCTCATGTGGGGTCCCCCACAGTGGCTGCACCTGGGGGCGGTTTCTTTACAAAACCGCCTCCCGTGTCCATAGCCCAGGCAGAGAGAGCACTGTACGAGTGGCGAGAAATCGGCCACTCTGATTTTTTGAAGATCGATGTACAGCGCTCCCGCCGCAACCGCTCTACTCCACACTCTGGGGGACACCCTCATGATCACGTGATTAGTTTGCAGGTTTCTGGCCTTTCGGCGGAACCTGACTTCAGACCGGAAGTCCTCTTCGGGGATGCCATTGAACAAGTCCCGATTCTGCTTCCTCAGGGCGCCCAAGATATCATCGTCAGAGTTATACGACAAGACGTCCCTGAGGATCAGAAGCGGGTCCTTGTTTTTGACCTCCTCGAAGGTCAGCCGGTCGTTCGCCAGCCTCAGCCTCTCTTTCACCTTTTCTCTCTCGGCCGCCGTACTGCATCCTATGACCACTTTCTGGTCCTTCGCCTTTCTGACCCTCTCCACCTTCACCCATCCCTCCTTCGCATCCACGACCTCCCTTATTTTTTCCAGCACGTCCTCCCCTGTATCAATCTCGTCTCTCGAGGAGACTACGACCGAGTGTAGTGCGGTTGGCTGTGGGCTAACCCTTTTGGTTTCGCTAGCCGCCACACTCGCGTACGTAGTCTTCTCGAGCGATTCCCTCTGCTTCTCTATGACTTCTTTCAGCTCCTCCATCCTCTCCTCATTCCTTCGGATCAGCCCCGCATGTTCGTCCAGCTTCCTCACTAACACCTCTTCCATTTCCGTTCTCTGCTCAGTCTTCTCTTCCTCTCTCTTTTCCTTCCTGCTGCTGTTTCCTACTTCATTCCTTTCCTCTTCCGCTTCCTTCACGAGCTGATACAGTCGCTCTATCGCGTTCGTAACCTCAGTTTTTATGCTTGTTTTTGTGTTACGTGATATACCCAAGTGGTACTTGGCTTTTGTCAGGCAGGCCTTGGCCTCGGCCGTCCTGCTTCCGTAAGTCGGCGGGTCAGCCGACGCCTCGGCCGTCCTGACAGACCTGCCCTCTTGGGTATAGGTCTTGATTTTGTGGGGGCGCGATAGAGCNAAATCTAATCTTCCCCTCTCGGCCTACCGTGTCAAAATTTAAAAGGTTTAATAAATATGATGTATAAAAAGAAAGTATATATATAACAGATTTTACTCTCGCAGATTTTAGAATGAGTCTATATTTATTTATATACCTATATATAATTTTAAAATCAGTGTAAATAATATTTTCAATAATTAAGATACTTTGTCTTTTCCTATTATTAGTCAGTGGTGTAAAAAGCCACTGACCGTCTATATCTATGAAGTTAAAATTAATTATATAATTTTCCGGTCTTTCTGCACCAAAAACACGGACAATAGACGAAATATAAAATTTTTGGCGTCGAAAATTTCCACCAAAATCAGTCTTCTTTACCTGCCCTGTGAGTAAAGGGTGGGGGGGAGGTCCTTTTTTTCAGTTTCTACCGAACGGATTTACGCGAAACTGGTGTCCAACGAACGGGCTTCGGAAGGCCTTCAAAACGATGTATAACCCGCGAGAATGAGAGAGGAGGTGCAGGTAAGATGTCCAAAAAACCGAATTTTCACGTTGTTTCCCGCACACAGCAGGGTAAACAGAGGAAAACTAGTGTAAAGACAAATACTTATTTAGAAAAGTATAAAAATTTACGGGATTTAAACCCGTGGCTCCTGGAAACCGACCAGGCGCTCTGACCACTAAGCCATACGTTCTCTTCAAGCTATGTCGAAATTTTTATACGCTTGTTACAACTTATTTATGTTGTTAACATCTCTGTAGGGAGATTTTTACAAATTTCTTCTACAAAAAGATAATTACTAAGAATTATCGGCAAGAGAGAATGCTATTTATTAAATAGCGCGGCATTGGGTTCCGCCACTCAACACACTATGCCTCAAGAAATTGGCGGAAAGTGGGGAAAGGAAATGCCAAAATGGTAACGGAGTCTCTAACACTAGGTTCCCAGGTTCCTACTGGCTATGCCGCTACGTACACTACAGTGTAAAGCTAATACACTATATATTAAAGTCATTGAGAGACGTCGTATGTTCTATACAATAACATTCACGGCAATTATTTTAATTGAAAGAAAAACTTGACATAATATCTACAATTTCTATATAAATATATATAGTACCTGTACATCTGGCAGATTATCGGTATGTCCGTTAACACGCTCCTCGTGTGGACTGTCTGTACTACTTAGTGATGATATTGATCCTGAAAACAAATACAAATAAAATAATAATAAATATATATTGTGAATAAAAACTAGGTTCTCAGGTTCCCTCTATACCTCGATAGGTGCGGGATACATCGTGAAACTAAATATAATTATAGACCTTAGTAAATAGTTAATATTAGAAAATAATATACATAATTAAAAAAAAAGATTATAAACAGCGTTTGACTGTAAACGCAATGGGTGTAGGTTCGATTCCCACTCGGGGGAATGATGAGTATATTCAAATTATTTTCATTTCCCTGGTAGACAAAGCACAGTATGAAGTTCTGCCACAGGGTGTTTTAACACTGGGTTCCCTCTGACCATCCTGCTATGCGAGAAAACGCGTGAAAAACCTTTTTTTTAATAGAAAAACATACTTACCAGTTCTAGTAGAAGTAGTATCATTCTGTGGCAATTTTGCTTCTAACTGCTCTATACGTTTAAGAGCTCTTTGCAGTTCACGATTCAATTCCTGGAATTTATTTAAAAAAAAATTATCATATATTTTTAAAAATATCATATAGTGTGTAAATCAAAAGTAGTTTTATTTTCTTTTTAAAAATATATATTCTAATTAATTGTAAATTAGCATAACTAGGAGGCAAATGATAAAATTAATCAAAATAATTACCTGCATCAAAGAAGAAGATTATATAATTTATAGATTTTATTATTAATTTTATTTCCATTTTTTATATTCTATTTAAATTTATTCTATTAATAGACAATGAAAAATATGAAATGGACGATAAATAACAAACTTTAGTTAAAAAGAAAAATGAAAACGAAGTAATTTTTTATCATGTTTGTTATAAATAAAAAAATGAAAATAAAATTAATCGTAAAAATTTATGAATTATATAATGTACTACTTTGATGCAGGTAATTATTTTGGTGCAAAGGAGAATGAAACTTTTGGGCCTACACGTAAAGAATTGAGATGTGATCTAAAAAATTACAATTTTTTTTTAATAATAAATTAATTGACATTCTGGAAGTAGAGAAAAATGAAAATTATAATAATTAAGAATTTTGATAACATAATTTGTATATTATTTTGCTTAAACGGAACTTTTATAACTTTATTTATTTTCAAAAAGTAGTATGAACATTATAATAATTTAATTCTTACATATAACATAAATCCCTCGGTTCTTTTATTAAAAATTAATTAAATAAAAAATTTTAAATATTGTAGATTATACACTGTGGCACGCAAGTTGTGCTTGTAGGCCCCGCCCCTTACTGGGTTATAGTATAGGGTCAGGTTGTCGCATCTTGGACTATAGTGTATTTATATAATTTTAGTATATTTTATTCGTTTTTAAATTTAAATATTATAGTATAGGGACCGGTTGCGGCGCCCTGTACTACAGTGTATTTATAGAATCTTAATATATTTTATTTGTTGCATTTTACTTTTATATTCCTTTTATTTTTAGATAGTATATATGATTAGTATAATATAAGTATAGTGTAAGTTACCTAAGTTTTAATATAATATAACAGGGGAAAAAAAAATAACTATAGGAAATAATTTTATTTATTTATTATTTTTAATAATATAGTGTAGGGACAGGTTGTGGCGCCCTGTACTACAGCATTTGTAGTTGTCCGATTTAGCAATAGTTTTTATTATATTTTATTTTCCACATAATGGACTATAAAAAAATGTTCAGCTCACCCACCGTTAGTAATAAAAAGACTCAGTCTCCTTCAGAGGCTGGGCCCAGCCGTCAAACCAGGGGGGCTGGTGCTGCTCAGGCGACTGACAGTAGGTGTAGCTCCCCGGATATCGACTCTCTCATGTTGGCAATGTCCACGGAAGTTGAAATAGATGGCACCGTCATCGAGTCATCCCAGGCCAAATCAAAGCTCAAAGCCAAAAAGGCTGATAAAACAGAGCGCAGGCCCCTTCCAGCGCAGGCATCGGAGGTTAAAGATGTTCGCTCTATGAGCGATGTTATCAACAGACTTGCTAGACAAATAATCCAGGCAATTCATGAAAATAAAAGTGTCACCTCAATTAACAAGCGTTTTATTATTGAAGCCGCCGAAGAAATAGGAATAGCTGCAGACACATACCTCGAATCGCAGGTAGAACCTCCAATCTTGTCGTCATCTTCAGTGCCGGCGGCTTCCGTACTTCCATCCCCAGCTGTTGATAGCGTCGCTCTTGGGGAGGAGATTGTCTCCGCCGTGAGAGAGGAGATCACCAAATTTAAAGACGTAATAAAAGAGGAACTTACCTCCACTATTTCATATGCGCAGGTGGCTGCATCTAAGTCCTCCCCGCCCCCAGAGAAGTCCCCTCCCAAATCTCAGTACAAGCCGGCTTTAGTAGTTTCCCTGGTCGAAGAGCCTGTAAATAAAAAAGAAGCGTTAAATAAATTTAAAAAATGTGTTACTTTTAGAAATAAAAGTTACGCACCGACGCGGGTTCGCTCAGTAGCAAACAATAAAATAAGAGTAGAATTCCAAACCGAATCACAGTGTAATGAAACATTGGAGCAGTTAAAGTCTTCGACAGTAGTTAGTGTAGAGCCGGCCAAAAAGCTCCGTCCGATGCTCATCCTCAAGGGTGTGTCCAAGGATATTCCCCTTGAGGATTTGACTTCAATAATAATTCAGCAAAACCCCACCATTAATCAAATAATAAAAGAACCCGACGATTTCAAGCTTAGATTCCGACGTAATAACAATAGAAATCCAAACCTATATAATGCTGTCTTCATAGTCGCTCCGGCGGTGTGGCATTCAGCAACTCAGCTGGGGCGTCTCAATGTCGACCATCAGCAGGTATTTGTAGGGGACTTCTCACCGTTCATCCAATGTTACAAGTGCCTGCAATTCGGGCACATCAGTAAAAACTGTGAGTCCGATTGTAGGCCTTGTTCACATTGCGCAGACACAAACCATCAGTTATCAAATTGCCCGCACGTCAAAAATGACGTCACTCCCATCTGTTACAATTGCAATAAATATAATAGTAAGACAAATAGTACCATCAACGTAAATCACTCTGCCGTCTCACTTAGCTGCCCCACCGTTCAATATCTCCAGAACCAAATAAAGTCAAAAATTGATTACGGACTTCCGAGCCGTAATGTAACATTGTAAATATTGTATTTCAAAATTTTTATCCGTTAATCTTGTTAAAATTAGTCCTTTACATAATTCTGTATATATATAGTTATGATGTTGTCAAACTTTTAGTTATTAAAGCAAAATGTTAGTTGTAATATAGATAAGTATTAAAAATTGTTGTTAAATATAAGTTATAAAAATAAGTCGTTCTACCAATGTGTCTTAGTAATTATTGTCTATTAAAAATTCCTTCTGTTGTTACTTATAAGATCTGTTGTAATATAAATTGTCTCTTTTTAAATTGTGTCTAAATGTATGTTTTTGTTATGTAATTAAGATAATTGTTAAATAAGTTGTATTTGTTTTAAAGAAAAGTTTAAAATATAAATAATGTTATTAAATAAATAAGTCCTACATGTCAGCATGACCGACCCCGGACCACTTGTTATAATTGCACCAAACACAATAGTAAAACAAATAGTTCCATTAATGTAAACCACTCTGCCGTCTCACTTAGCTGCCCCACCGTTCAATTTCTCCAAAATCAAATAAAATCCAAAATTGATTACGGACTTCCGAGTCATAATGTAACTTTGTAAATATTTTATTTTTCATATTTTTTATCTCTTAATCTTGTTTTAAAATTAGTCCTTTACATAACTCTAAATATATATAGTTATTATGTTATCAAACCTCTAGTTATTAAAGAAAAATGTTAGTTATAATATAGATAAGTTATTAAAAATTGTTGTTAAATATAAGTTATAAAAATAAGTCGTTCTATATTAATGAGTCTTAAAAATTATTGTCTTTTAAAAATTATTTTTGTTGTTACTTATATAAGATCTGTTGTAATATAAATTGTCTCTTTTAATTTGTGTCTAAATGTATGTTTTGTTATGTAATTAAGATAATTGTTAAATAAGTTATATCTGTTTTAAAGAAAGTTTTTAAATGTAAATAATGTTATGAAAATAAATAAGTCCTATTCCTCCGCTTCAAGCCGAAGCTCCCTTCTTTTGGCGGTTTGGGAACCTAACCTAACCTAACCTAACCTAACCTAACAAGAAAAGTGTAAAATGTAAAAAAAAATGTTATTCAAATAAATAAGTCCTACATGTCCACATGACCGACCCCGGCCGCCCGTATCCATTAGCGAGGACTGCGGTCGGAAGTGTTGACTGGTAATAGTATTTAAATATAGTCAACGGAGATCAAAAAAAAAAAAAAAAANGAGGAAATCCTTTTACGGATACCAGCCCGAGTGGGGACTCGAGCGGGTTATGTGGGGCTCACGGACTGGCAGATGGTAGGCCTTCCGAATACCCACTAAAACCTCACGGTGCTCCTCCTCGACCGCCACTGGCCGCGAGACGCGGGGACATAAGTCGTCCGCGAAACGCGGCGGCGGGAGCCTGCAAGGCACGTCGCGGAGTCAAGGGTGGTGGGCACCCTCGACGGCCTGCTCGGAGTAGCGCGCGGGAGCAACCTGCGCGCGACTACTCGGGCCAGGTTAGTAGGCGGCCAGCTTCCCCAAGCTGACCGCCCTCTGGCTCATTAGGGCGGAAAGCGGCGATCGTGTGCCGCCCTCCGGCGACCCGGTCTCTTACGGCGGATGGCGAGTTCGGCAATAGCCTCCCTCGCCCGCTCCGCAGACTCCTTCTCGAGCACCACTGCCTCGCAGAAGGAGGAGACCGCATCCCACGACGTCTCGCTGCCGGCCATGGCCTTGATCACGGCCGGCAGGGAGAGGTCGTCCCCTATGACGTCGCGCAGAGCGCGACGTTGAGACGCCCAGGCTGTGCACACCTCCAACGTGTGCTGGGCCGTCTCATCGA
>JAAIXJ010000824.1:0-48332 GCA_013403705.1 Heliconius hermathena
TGAGAAGTAACGCACAATCGAAACTACAGCACGTAGAAAAGTGGAATATAGCAGCAACCTTGAAGAGTGTAGAGTTAGGATTATAATGTTAACGCAAATAAGGTGAATTGTGGGATACAAATATCTGTGATAGAACTTTTAACTTAAACAGCCATATTGTTTTAGTAGTCGCCACGCTACATCTAACCAGGTCAGAGAAACGAAAATAATTAGTTATGAATATAACTCCATAAAAAATGGATCCACAATCATCACTTTGACATCCAGACATTGTTCCACTGCGCCGCGATGGTCTCAGTACAAGTATATTATTAATTAAGTTAAAGTATGAAAAACCACTTGTATCGATATTTCAAGTTAATTACTCCGCTAAAACATATAGTTTTAGTTTCAAAGCAATAATATGTACCTACTTAATATAAGAGAAGTTTCTAATAACATCGCATCATTTCTGATATTTACCTTACTAACTTTAGCAAAGGCAACAAAATTAACTTGAGAGAGGCAGGTATTCAAATGGAGAGATGTTTATCAAAACTAATTCCGTCGAGAATTCCCACGAGCTGCTTCCTAAAAGGGCTTTTGAATCTAAATATATAGAATGACCTTTCAATGGATGTTGACGGACATAAAATCTACAATAGAATTAATATACACACCTGAATTGAATGACGTTAACAATAGCATATATAAATAAGGTACGATCAGGATATCCCAATGCTAATATCATAAATAAAATATTATATTATGGATAAATTTCGTTATATAAGCGCGCGTCGTGGCGCACCGTCTTTGTCCAGTCACCTGTAACCGCAATGGTTGAAGGTTTGACTCCCACTCGAAGAAATGATTATAGAGATTTCGTATTTAAAATTAGAAATACGAACTCCTTATAGTTTACTTTCTGTATGTCCATAAATCAAGACTACGTATCTCAAGATTATGTAGAGATATTTACAAGATAGATGGATGGAAAAAAAAAGTAGGTAGACACTCGTCTCAACACTAGGTTAATAAGGCCAGCCTTGGCGCAGGTTCACTAAGTGTGACCGTAAACGCGAATGGTTCAGGATTAGATTCTCAGTCAAGGAAATGAAATATTTATTTAAATTTATGTTATGGTATCTTGGCAAAGCGCGGCATTGAGTTCCGCCAGTCAACATGCAATGTCTTCCGAATTCGGCGGAAAGTGGGGAACGGGAGTGTTTCAACACTATGTTCACTCTGCCAACCTTGCTTTGTGCGGGATATAGTATGATTAAAGCTGATTTAATTTAATTTGTTAATCGTACTGTATTTTTCTTTTACTATTTGTAACACAAGTAATGTACACAATTTCAGTAAAAGTACATACAATATCATAAAATGCGTAAATATGGTGATAATGCTTGTTAATTATTCTATATTGCTTAATTTATTTTTGTCTACCACTCCAGTATTTACTATATTGTAAAAAGATAATCAAAACAAAAAGACTAAATATATAATATAATCCTAATAAGTATCCTAGTTAAATATATTTAAATTATATTATTTTTATTAAATGTTAATGTACGAATTATATAATTTAAAAGAATTCCAATAAATTTAAAACCTTTCTTATCTCGTACCAAAGATCAAATCTTTAGTTTATTTAATACACATTTTCATAACCTCAGGAGCACGATCTCATTGGAGATTCGCCAAACAGCCATACCTACTTTAAAATCAATTTCGCTGGACCCCATTAGACGAAATTTTGGACGAATTTTCCATTGCCATTTTCAAATCACGTCTTCTTTCTCATTTTGAACAGGAGGAGGACTTTTGAAGCTGATTTTATAAAGTATAATATAAGTATTTTATATTGTTTGTTTATTTGTTTGTTGGACATTATACTGATAGCACTTTCGGTTCTATTTCTATAATAACTTACTTCATTTTTTCTCGAAAAGTTCAAGGCTAAAGTTAAGTAAATTTTAATCGGTTAAGTTATATAATCAATATCTGATACAAAAATTTATCCCACGTCAATGGCCGTAGAAATCATTGATCGCTTAACATGAAATATATCTCATACGATAATATCACATATTTATTAAAACTGTTAAGTATCAGCTGTTAAGTAATATAATATAATATTTACGATAAAAACTTTGTTTCGTAATACGAGTATAATATTGTAACGTTTAATGAAAGCCTAGAATCTTATTGTAGACATTTAAAAATATTTATTATAATCTAATATTTTTACACAAGTACATGTAGCTTTAAACATTTAAGCTGCTGCTAAAGGCCAGTCGTAGCGCAGGGTCACAAGCGTGTGACTGTAAACGGGAGAAGTTGTGGGTTCGAGAAAATGAAATATTTAATATTTTCAATTCTTCGCTCTGGTATCGAGGAAAAGTGCGGTGTTGTATTCTGTCCCGGCTACCTCGGTCTACCCTGCTATAAACGGGATACAACGTGAAGTTGAAAAAAAAAGCTAGCCCTAGTCAGACGCCGATTCATTACTACGTATAGTAAAATTTCCTGTTGTTTTTCTTTATCTTTAAAAAACTGACCGTCTGTGTATGTCCTTACATAATATCTCACCTGTATTATTGAGGGGTTGACAGTAGGCCGATTGGTTCAGTAATACTTTTGGGCAAGTTTTCTTCGTTCTTTCATCGACTTATTTGGTATTCAAGTAACGTATCTCATAATTCAGGCTGATCACGTGGAGGAGGTAGCTCGTTATCTTTTCTTTCTTTTCGAAAATGTTTAATAATCGTCGGAACTTCATATGTTAACTGAATAAAAAGTATGGAAAGTAAAATTATTCCTTAAATTCTTGTAAAAAAATTGTGTACTATAAATTTACGAAAGTTATATTAATATTTAAACTTGGGAGCCCGCGGGATTATTGTCATGTCGATGAGACTATCATTGTGTCGATAGTAGTTTCAGTTAACAGTTTTGTAGCGAAAAGCCTTATCCAACATCTTAAGAGACTATCGCTTGCTGTTGGATCAAAAACCGAATAGTGAAGGCAGTATATTGTGTGAAGTTCCTCAATCTGGATCCGTAGCCACCCGACAGCCCTGATGGTGACTTTAGAGGCAATCGTTTAGCTAGTTAACATTTCATTTTGCCCTAAAAACCCAACCCAATTCTCACAACTTAAGTATTATATAATAGTAAGTAAAGTAAAGTAAGTAAGTATTATATAATAATCAGTAAGTAAAGTAAGTAAGTATTATATAATAATCTAATATTATATTATAATATTTGAATCAAAAACTCTTTGCTATATGCTAATAATAGTTTGGGAGTTGGGACTTATTTCCAATATTAATCGTTATTGCTTCAAAATATTCAATTTAGTAACATTTTAGTCAATCGAGAGAGTCATTTCGAATAACGTTTCTAATGATTGGTGACAGCCAATATTGATATGTAATGAGTCTTAATATTGAACTTCCTTAATTAATTCAATTTAAAGCACATTTATTACTTCCTTCATACACATATTTATTACAATATTTGTATATTATAAAATTATAAAATGTTCAATGTATAAATACAATCGTTGGGAAATGAGTTATTTTTCGTCTATAGGTTATTAAATGTGCTAATAAAATGTTTTGTTGTCAAATTAAAGTTTAACGGTTTGATGCATTTTCTCATCTATAGAATATAGACAAGAAATTGAACTTTTAATAAAAATGCTTGTTTATAGATTATGATAGGTTTAGGTACATTATGCTGGAATGTGAGGTTAGTACCTTTATATAGTCTAATTGAATATTAAATTTGATAAAGAATATATATTATTTATATAGTCGTTTTAGTCGTAAAGATTTACCCGTGTGATCCCGGCCTAGAATAGGATCATCCTGGTACTGGTGGTGTCGTAAGAGGCGACTAAAGTACGTGTGGTAGAGTCACGTCGCCAGTAATGGCAACACGAATCGTGATTAATTTTGATAAAAGAAGTGCCTGTATACTACTTAGTCGTTTTAACCTCACGCGTAATTTAGTGTAATCTAGTGTTAAGACAGTCCGTTGCCCGCGTACCGCCCAATTTTTGAGACATTGTGCTAAGTGGCGGCACTCAATGCCGCGATTTGCCTCGTAACCAGAGTAAGGAAATGAAAAAATATATATATTATCATGAGTGCGAATCGAAACCACAATCGTCGCGCTTACACTCGCACGTTCTTGCTGCAGTACGACATTCTCAATTAATAATGTTTTTTTTAATTATCATTTTACAATTACAAAATGTCTTAACCATTACACAAAAAAAAACTATTATAGATTTCTAAATTATTTTATATAAATCACATTATCTCAAACATTTATTTCCACTCTACAAGTAATATGTCAAAGGCTTCCAGATCTAAAAAGGCAATGTAGTATAAGATTGATATTTTCCACAAATATGGCAAGTGTAGAGGCAGTCACGAGTCTATAACTTACGCCTTATTTAGCAAAGGAACACTTAACGTGGGAGCCCCAACTCTTCTAGAGGGCTCTCGTATTGAGTAAATCAAAAGGTATACAAAGAGATACATTTTTTCCAATGCGTGAAAGACTTCGTTTAAAGCTTATTCAGATGAATCGGTCGAGTGGAAGATTTTACTTTGCGTGTTAATTGACTACCGTTAAGTGTAGAACTTTGTGATTTCTTTTCAAGGTTTTTTTTATTATTATTATTCTGTTTTTTTTTTAAAACGTCTATCTATGTATAATAATGACTTCAGTATACATATATTTTATTATATATTAGTTATAATGATCAAATATCATAAAATATGAAAAGTATGTTATACATTTTGAAAATTTTGATTTAATAAATAATACTTTTAAAAAATTATGAACTTGTTTATGAAATACAAAGTGCTAATACATTAAATAGTGATCAAGACCCCAACAAAAATAAGAATAAATCTCAATACATTGCACATTCATATGAACGAGCTCTTACCCCCCGCTTTGAAGATTTCATGCCGTTTTACATCAGCAACAGCTGGTAAGGACATATTTTTCGCTATTTTGTACATGAGTATGGTGAATTTCATTACGCATCGATTTGGAGGAAATTACGAATTTTTATATGTATGTATGAAATGTATTTGTTCTACTTAAGTCCAAAATAAATAAAATACAAGGAGTATAATCCGATAAGATATTTTTCGAATTATTTCAATTTTTTTGCATGTATGGTTTGGTAGAGGAAGCTTAGTGTTAAAACACTCCGCTACTCACTTCCCAACGAATTCAGAAAACATTGCGTGTTGAATGGCACAACTCAACGCCGCGCTTTGCCTCGACACCAGAACGAAGAAAGAAAAATATTAAATATTTCATTTCCTCTTTGCGGAAATCGACATACAACCCGTCGCGCTTACAGTCGCACGCTAAGGGCGTTGATGACTTTGTATAATAGGTTCCATTCTTATTCATATTTAATTTTATTATTGCTTTTATGGATAACTGATATTAACTTAGGGTCTAGTTACCAATAAAATCAATATAACTTATTCCTACATTATTTGCTGAAATCGAAAGAATCATCACTCATTCAGATATTCTTCGGCTAAATTACAATATTATAACAAAATCATTTACGAACGTAAACTGAGATCTCAAACACTAGTTACGATTGACGGCCATCTCGCTCTCTGGCGTTCCTTTTGTTATTAATTATGTCAATATTAGTTCCGCTGAGACGTTGTAGGGGAAACTTTGTTACTTTATTTATTCGAGTAGTCTACTTGCTTGAGTGATATTTCGTTTAATGTTTTAACTTTATAGTGTTCGTTTGCCGCGTCTATTAATTTTTGTTGTAACTAGCGAACTAAAACTTATAAGGTAAGAAGGGTAAAAACTTAAGCCAATTTCTGTCATTTCTTTAATGATCCCAATGATGTGACCTCACCAATGAAAAGTGATGTCAGCTTAGCCATTTCTAAGGTTAGTACATCGATATAGTGTGAACAGGAATACTGAATGAATATTATAAATACATTATTTGCCATATACAGTATAATTTGTGTATAAATTGAATAAATTAAGTGGCTGAATTAAACGGCGCGCTTTGTCTTGTTGGCAGAGCAAGGAATTGAACCCTCACCCGTCATGTTCACAGTCAATAGCTGTATCTACAATAAATATAAATAAAATAAAAATCAAAATTACATATATAATAAATAATATTATAAAAATATACCTCTGATCTGATTTATCTTGGTAGTTTTTTTTCACTACTCTTTAATATTTTATATTTTATACAATACAAAGAAAGATCTAACAATGGTAAAAATACATTTATTCAAAAAAACTAAAAAGCTACAATTTTCCTTTCTCCGTAGTGAGTTATCAACAATATCTTTAATAAAAAAACGTGATTTGTAGAAATTATTATACAAATGTGGTTCTTTGTTATAGAACATTATGGTTATTTATAATATCTTACATTATAAGTTCTCTTTAGCTCTCTCTTAAGACTATTAATATTCAGTTAATTTTCTTTTTCAATTCAAATTAATCCGAATTCAAATAAAAAAGAGAAAAACGAAACCCTTATAGGATCACTATGTTGTCCGTCAGTCAAGACTATTTATCTCGAGATCGCGTGAAGGTATCAAGCTATAAAATTATCAAATTTTAAGATCTATAATACCTGGAAGTAGAGAAAAAGATAAGCTTTTAAGTCAAGCCAATCCAAAAGTACGAGCATTTAAGTATGAAATTCACCGCGTCATCAAAACATATAGGGTATTTCCCATGAACCTTATCAGGAAATTTGTCATCAATTGAAATCATGAAACTTTCAATACAAATAAAGAAAGAAAATCCGATAATTTATAGATAATTCATAGCAAAAATAATTACAAACTTATATTTATACTTCATTTGATACAATATGAGTGCATAGGGAAGGCATATACTAAACTTAAGTTTGTCAACTTTGATATGTTGTACTTCCCGTTGAGCTATTACCCTGGTACGGAAGCCTCAGTGGGTGAGACTGACTTGCAATTAACTGATTTTTTATGGACTAATGTATAGCTGTTTCACTTGACGAGACGTCTTAAGTTTTTTGAGACATATTTTGAGAGCTCTTTGTCTCTCTCTATATATTTATAAAAATCACAATCACAATCGAAAAATGTTTAAATTATTAATAAAGACCTACAAACAAACGTTCCTATTACAAAAATCTACATTCCACGCAACGGCAAAGAAAAGCAAACGAAGCAAACAGCACGGCGCGAGTGCGAAGAATGTAATTAAAGGCGAGCAATAAAAGGTACATTTTACAGCTTCTGAGTCCTGAGTGCTGACCGCACCGCTGTGGTCCGCTGGAAATATTACCTGCTTTTTAAATTTCGCACTCTGATAGCGGGAATTAAAAATGAAAACGTTAAACGTTTATGCCTTAATTTTGCCTTCACGGTACAATGGAGACACGAGGCGGTGTTTAACATGTAATATATTGAGGTACAAAATGGTAGAACGTATTGAAGTTTTTTTGTTAAATGTATGTTGGGTATGTTTTTATTTTGGCTTAACGCTGAATAGCAGGGTAACCAGAAGGAACCTAGGAACTTAGTGTTAAGACACTCTGTTCTCTCTAAGATATTTCTGTTCCCCACTTTCGCCGAATTCATGAGGCAGTATTATAGGTTCCCTCTACCTACCCTCCTATGTATTGGATACAGCCCAAAGCTGAAATAAATAAAATAAGTTTAATAAGAGATTTATGTATTATAGAATTCACTGTACACAAAAATCAAACCTATCACCAATATTACAGATAGATAGTCTCCTACTAAGCTAAAAAGTCGTTGACAAAACATGTTTCAGTATCTCCGTTTTTACGAACACTCAATCCTCAGAAAATCTAAAGGAAATCGGTCACTCGCTGAGACGTGACGTTGATTAACGAGCCGAATGCATTGTTTCCCTTCTTACTATGAAGGTTTGATTCGAATATTACTTTATTTGGGAATAAATTCCTTATATTTAGTAGTTTTATTAATGACCCAGCCGCTAGTTTTCTTTTGGTAGATTCAGCAGGGCTCGTGGTGATCGATATTAGATATTTTACTTTACTAAAGAAAGTATTAAAAAGAATGAGTATTTTTTAAATACTTAACTTCACGCTTTATCCCTAGCGGGGTAGTCAGAGATAAAACAAAGGGTTTTTTACTAACTTTGGCATATTACTATGCTAGATATACATATTATACATATATAATCAAATATTTATTAATTCTTCTATTTAGACCATTTGTGAGTCAAAGTTCTTTAATTTCAAAGAAACTTAACTATAATAATAGTAGAGATATTTTTATACCCAAAATATCAAAAGTTTTTATATATTTTTAACCATAGCAGTAGTACAGCGTGTGACTGTAAATACGACGGTTGTGGGTTCGATTTTCACTAGGGGAATGGATTACTTGATAGTTTATTTCCTCGTTCTGCAAGACTGCGTGGCGTTGAGTTCCGCCGCTTAACACGAATATCTCTAGAACTCAATCTATATCCTAAATACTAGATCCTCTCTGCCTGCTCTGTGAGAAGCCTTAAAAATTAAAAAGCAAACAAAACGACGATTATCTATACAGACGCACACTGCACGAGCCATAATTATGCAAAGCTTTTAAAACCAACTGTACTGTAATTACATACTCGACGTTCAAAATAGCGCAAAGTGTCTTCTTTTAACTAACGTCTAACGCAAATGCCCACTAAGGGGACTAATTGTAGCGTGTTTTGGTTAATTATTGTTGCATACATGCTATAGTTAGTTATAATTTTGTTGAGGCCAGTCGTGGCGCAGGGGCACAATATGTGACTGTAGACACTAGAGGTAGTGGGTTCGATTCCCACTAGAAAAAAAGAAATATTTAGTATTTACATTTCCTCGCTTTGGTAACGAGACAATAGCGCGGCTTTGAGTTCCGTCATTCAACACGCAATGCCTCCAGAATTCGGGCGAAAAATGGGAAACGAAAGTGTCTTAATGAGAACGGAGTGTTTTAACACTAAGTTTCCAGGGTTATTCTGCCTACCCTGCCATATGCGGGAATAAAATGAAGCAATTCAAATGAAGCTAAGACGTTTCGCTAAATCTAAGACTATGTACGGTAAGATCGTACCAAATCATTATAAATACGAAATGTCGGTCCAAATTTAAAACAAAATGCAAATTTGAGCATTTGTGAGGTTGTAAGAGGAATGTCTGTGAGAGTCACCGCGACACGAGGACTAGCTCAGATAAT
Source organism: Heliconius hermathena (assembly GCA_013403705.1). Taxonomy (NCBI): domain Eukaryota; kingdom Metazoa; phylum Arthropoda; class Insecta; order Lepidoptera; family Nymphalidae; genus Heliconius; species Heliconius hermathena. The sequence continues at coordinate 9,261 of JAAIXJ010000824.1, forward strand.
CACTTAACATAATAATAGTAGGTTTGCTCTTACCGTTGATACTTAACAAATAGTATAAACAAGATTGTTTACTTTGTTTATGGTTTTACTAATATTACTTTAATAATAATAATAATAAATCTTTATTTCAGACTTTTAAATCCATATTATTTTGTTATTATATATTTGCTTAACCTATGTTAGTACATAATTATTATATTTTATTATTTATGATCTATTAACTTATGTATATCATTCCAGTGCCTCCATAGGGGGCTTTCCATTTTATATGCCAATGTGCTGAGAAGAGTGTTAGTGCTGCTCGTGAATCTCTATCATAGTGATATCTATCACAGACGCGACCCGCTTACGAATGATTGCGTAAAAATCGTCAACTCCTACCTCCGCGAACATCGTTGACGCACTGCAATGCCGAGGCCTCTCTAGCACCGCCCTCAGCACATTGTTGTACTGGACACGCAGGGCATTGTAGCTGCGCCGCGTAAAGTTAGACCACAGGCTGCAAGTGTAAAAAGATTGGCAGTAGGCTCGAAATAAGGCTAACTTTACCACTTTTAATAAGATTACAATGCGTGTTACGTTCGACGTTGAAGACGTAGGAAGTTGTCAATCGATTAGGTTGATTATAAATGTAAGTATACGATAATAACTTAATGGCAGAGATGTATAGTCTAGATTTGTGTAAAAAATTGAAAATTTATAACTTTATAAATTGTTAATTTATGCATTTAATCTTTAGTTTATGAAAACTCTTATTTATAAATGTCAATTTTTATATGACATACTTTATGATAAAATTTTAAATTTCGTTTTTCAATAAGTAACCTACTGGTTTTTTAGCTTCACGCTGTTTTCCTTACATATCAGGGTGGGCAGAGGGTATTTGGGAACCTGATTTTTCTTGGTTAAGACACTCAGTTTCCTATAAAAAAAAATTCGTTTCTTACTTTTCGCAGAATTCTTAAAGCGTCTCAGAGCAAAAAAAAATTAATGCAGTAGCACACTTGTATCCCTGCGCCACAAAGGCCTCTAATAAAAAAAAATATACACGATATTTTGACTTGCACATACACATAAGTAAATTGTAGATGAAAAACAGAATATGGTTAAAGATCTTTCCTCAGATCCTATTGTTAAGACACTCCGTCCTCCACTTTCCGCCGAATTCTGGAGGCATTACTTGTTGAGTGGTGAAACTCAACGCCACGCTTTGCCTCGACACCAAAGCGAAGAAAATATACATTTAAATAAATATTTCATTTTCTCGAATGGGAATCAAACCCACAACCAGTCGCGTTTACAGTCACACTTTGTACCCCTGCGCCACTACTGACCTTAAGATAATTTTATGAAAAAAAAATATATATATAAATAAATCTTTAACTTTCAAATAATATGTACCAATAAAAAAATATTTGTAAAAACAAACACCCCCACTGCATAAAACTAAAAAGAAAATAAACAAGTCCAATAGTTTATTAGGATTAACAGTCGGGACCTCTTTAAATTATGCGGGGTTCCTGGTAAAGATTTTATTGATTGAAGAATTACTTATAGATTTTTCGGAGTTACAGTGAAAGGAAAATTTTCCGCACGAATAAAATATTTGCTTGCTTCATTTCCCAACGGGGCGAAGATAACGACCTACTTGTGACTTAACCAGTTATATTACTGTTGGATTTAATTATTCATATTTTTATACACCTAATGTCCAATTATACTCAGCAGTTTTTAAATTGGATATAGTGTAGTGTATCGCAGGGGCACGAGCGTGTGACTGTAAACGAGACAGGTTGTGTCTGATTTTGTGTAAACGAGACAGGTCGCGTTTGATTTATAAGAAAATAAAACAATTGTATTTAATGATATTTTATTGTAGAATATACTTTCCGTCGTTACTTATGTCTTCTTGCCATCGTGATGACAACTTGTAAATGTCATTTTTAATTTTTTTGTTTTTTTTTTACATTTTATACTTACAATTTAAAATTATTTTAAAACAAGATTAAATTTATAACATAATCTTGATTTAATAAATATCATTTTACTTTTCACAAACAATTTATTTACCCAAAACTTTGACCTTGACTTGACCATTTGAAGTAGAATGAAATGATTTGGCGAGTAAATTAACAGGAACAATGGGGGATGAGCAAGCATTGTCTTGAGGTGCACGCGCTTTCTTATCTAGAGTCGTTTGTTCGAATTATCACCCTTATTTAGGGAGTGATCGATATACAACATGTCTAAGTATCTGCAAAGAGTACTATGGTGGAGTGGGGTAAATGCTTTTGACGTTTTGACAATTGAACATTATGTACTTATCTGAAAAAATAAATTCTTATTAGGAATAAAAAAATGTGTTGGTGACTCCGATTCCCACTCGAGGAAATGATTTGACTTATGTTTTCAGCGTTGAGTTCCGCCGTTCAACAAGCAAAGCCTTTAGAATTCTGTAGAATGTAGATTTCAGGTTCTCTCTGCCTACCATGCTATTTGCAGGATACGGCGTGAAGCTAAACAATGTCATGTTAAATGTTTAAGAAATATCTTATATCATAAGTAACTATTCCAAATAAACAGTACTAAACATTTATTTCTTTTAGAACCTCCCTGCAAAGATAAAAAGATATTCTAAGCACATGCGACCGTGGACTTGTGAGAGATTAGCCGCGGCCCGTGAATTCTAACTTCCACTATTTGTTCTCACCGAATTCTCACAATGTATAAGTTTAGCGAAGCTTTTAATTCTTTTAACTTCAGCAGTTTTCTTGTATTGCTTTATGTATATATATTTTATTTTATTTTTAAAATGATTTTACATTTACACGAACTTCTTTTAAGTGTAAAAGGATGAACTACAAATATAAGTCTGTATTGATTTTTTTTCTATGAAACACGTATAATTAAAAAAAAAGACAAAACAAACAAGCGTACCTACGTATCACCTGATGGTAGGTAAGTGATCTCCACCGCCCACGACCCAGTGTAACACCAGATGAGGAGGAGCTACAGGCGTCGTCGGCCTAAGTTGTCGGTGGATAAGTTTCACGAGAAGCACTCTATAGACTTTTATTACGCGGCGAAATTCATACAAAATGTAAAAAAATCGATGCGTAAATGCTCGTATCTTTTGATTGCATTAACTTAGTAGCTTGATTTTTCTGTGCTTCAAGGAGCCATAGAACTATTTTTTTAAAACTAACTTAAATTTGATACCTTCACGCGATCTCAAGATCTTAACAGACAGAAAGACGGACAATAAAGTGATCCTATAAGGATTCCGTTTTACCTTTTTAAATACTGAACCCTAAAAAAATGTTTTATTCTATAATGATCCGTTTCCATCATCATCCTACAAACAACCCATTTAAACAAATATTTTTATTTTCATAGCGCCTCTTTTCAAGTTCGGGCGTTTCAATACATAATAAAGATATTTTTCTCCTTAGATGCTTACATCTAAATTTTATTATCCACATTTCAAATTTTACACAAAATACGTTTTAACGTACAGGCAACAATTTGATAAAATCTTACAGATATATAAAATACATATAGTTTTTTAGTTTCACGCTGTATCCTGCACGTAGCGTGGTAGGCAGATGGAACCTTGGGAACCTAGTGTTAAAACATTTCCGTTCCCCACTTTTGTCCGAATTTTGTAGGCCGTTGCCAGAGCAAGAAAATAAAAATATTAAATATTTCATTTCTTCAAATGAATCGAACTCACAACCTGTCGCGGTTACAGTCGCTCGCTTGTGTCCTTGCACTACGACTGGCTTAGAACGCCACATAAACATTATTTTTATTAAAATATGTTGCTTAAATATTTTTTTCTCAATGAATTTCGTTTCATGTTTATATATATGTGTATATTAATATATAGTAATTGTTACTATATATTAATATACACATATATATAAACATGAAACGAAATTCATATGTAATTAACATTCACGAATATCCGAACAAATAATGGTGTAAACAGATAAAACTATGACTTCACAATCCCATCAGTATTTGATTGAGATCCCAGGGCCCTCAGACTTACATCATTTTAGTAAAGCTGAAATTTTGAGGATTAGTAGTCTAATATATTGTTAAGACTGTATGTGTTTTTACTAACTTCAAAGTGGGTGTGGTACCCCTTTCAGAGGTTCTGCCTACTTTAGGTATACGCACATCTACGTTAAAGTCGAAACACTCGTATATAAATTTGTTTTTAAGAATAATATGAGAAATGTATATTTATTATTGAGGCCGGTCGTGGCGCAGCGGCACGAGGTGTGACTGCAAAACCGACTGGTTGTGGGTTCGATCCCCACTCGAGGAGATGAAATATTTACTTAAATTTATATTTCCATTTCTTCGCTCTGGTGTCGAGGTTAAGCGCGGCGTTGAGTTCTGCCACTCAACACGCTGCCTCCAGAATTCGGCAGAAAGTGGGAAACGGAGTTTCTTAACACAAGGTTCCCTCTGCCTACCCTGTTGTGTGCGGGATACAGCGTGAAGCTGATTTTTTATATTTATTATTACCAGACCCTTTACGCCGGCCAGACGTCTGAAAGGTTGTTTAAAATTAGGGCAAAATACGTTATACTAGCAAGCTTTAATTTTAAACATATTATTTACGGACTATTTCAAGATCCCTTATAAGCAACCAGACCAATCCGATGGCTCAATTATCCTCCTAGATAGACATGTAAGGTACATGTATTTGACGCTACCTCTGAAAGAGCCTCATTTTGAAGTCAATGACGCATAATGACTTAACTATATATTAAACTAATAGACGTCAAAATGTTAGCTTTGCTAAAATGACGCAAGTCCGGGGGCCCAGGGATCTAGGACTATAAAGTTAAACAATATTTTGGCAGAACTGGGCCACAGTTAAATTATACGCAGTATAACAGTCTAACAGAATTATGCTCGAACAAAGGGTCATGCTAAAATACGTTTCAAATGTAATTTTCCGTAATCAGATGGATACTGTCAGTTTCAATCACCGTTAGCTACTTACCGAGTGAATAATTGCAAATGAGTTTCGCTCCAAAAAGCGGAGCATTCTGGGAAAACCAGTTAGTGTCTAAGCTACTTTATGCGAAATATTTGCATATCTGGAGAGTGTATTTTGGATTATTTTAGCAAGTTTCGTTAATGATGATAATTTATAGGAAGGATGGAATATTATAATAAGTATATTGTAAAAATATAAACTTAATTATCGACGTCAAACCGCATGACGTGAAATGCTGGGTATAGGGCTCTCTCAAAGATCTCCACGACAATCGTTTCTGCGCTACCTGTATGCAGTGGCTGCCGGTGCTCTTGACCAGATTGCCCGTCCACATGGTGGAGACTAACCCATTGACGTCGTCTTATTCATTGTTGTCAGTACTGAACTGTCGGCCTCAACACCCGCTATTTCACCTGGCTATGTCCCGCGATGCCAGATAGAGCTTGGAACAAAATATTTATTATATTTAATGATAATTAGATCTATTGCTTCCAAAAAAATATTTAGCTTAGTTTAGCTATTTTTAAATATGTGTACCTATAGTTAAGTAAAGGTATTCCAACACTTTATACTATAAGTGATATATTAATTAGGAACTATTGTAATTCTCATTTAACTTACAAAGATAGCAATATTAACTACTGACCTATTTAAATTTAAATGACGTTAAACAAAATTTACACAACTTTTATATCCTCGGGGAGAGAGTATATCTTTCGGTTACTCTACTAATTAGACGTAAGTACATACATACATACATGATGCGCCATCGAGAACATATGTATGTATATTTTTTATCTTCTGGCGTACTATTTAGTAGTCACTTGGTTATGTTTTCACTCATTAGGGAAAACGACGCGAAACGAAATATTTACAATTCTGTCGTCCTTGAAGAAAAAGAGAAACGAACCCCATACAATCGTCGCATAACCACAAAATATTCAACTTTGGAACTTCTCACAAAAAAATAGTCTTCATTTTTTTTCTCAGCTTCACGCTGTATCCCGCATATAAGAGGGAGCCTAGTGTCAAGACAGTCCGCTACTTACTTCCTGCCGAATTCTGGAGGCATTGTGTGTTAAGAATTCTACTTCGAACTTTGATTCGACACTAGAGCGGAGAAGTGCAAATATATAATATTTAATTACCTCCAGTGGGTATTGAACTCACAACCTGTCGTGTATACCGTCGCACGCTTGTGCCACTGCGCCGCGACTGGTCTCGTCGAAACTATAATATCAAACCAAATAAATCATATATGTAGTAGTGAATTACGAAGTACACGAATATCCTATGAATGAATAATAATTATTTATTTATACGAGTGTGACGTTTTTCAATACGCCATACACTTGGAAAGCTCGCTTAATCAAGTACTAAAGCACTGCATGTCACTGTTCCAATCATTTACGTAGGATTAAACCAAAAATCTCCATTGATATTTCATGGAATATTGTGTTTTAAATAAAATTAAATGTTGTTTTGTTGAATACAATAATAATTATAGTAATGCTGTGGTTGTTACCGCTGCGAACTTTACACGCAGCGTGATGTTTATTGAAGAAAAATTCAGTATGATTTAATAAAGCAATTTCACGCTTTTTTTGGATAGCAGGGTAAAAGAGTGAACCTAGTTAACACTAGGTTCACTCTTTTACCCCATTTTCCGACCTTTTTTCCTAACGTTGGGTATTGAGTGGCACAATGCAACGCTATGCATTTCCTGTGGACCCCATCAGAGTGGAAAAATGAAAAAAAGTTGACACTTTGCCTAGCCTGTTGCGTGCGTAATACAACGGGAAGCTAAAAAAATCATCTTCTCGAGTCTGAATCAAACCCACAACAACCGCGACAGTTGTGCAGTCTCGGTTACATAATGTGCAGCCATCAAAACGCCAAGTACCTATTTACAAATAAATTAGGCAATACATTGATATGATAAAGAAAGTTCGATGAAAAATAAACTAATAATAATCTAACTATTATATGACTTAAATAGATTCCTAGACAACATTTTTGCACTAGCTAGTTAAAAGTTTCACGAATACTGAGATCATAGTCAGACACCTTATTCGCATGATTTAGTCGAACGTGTCACTCTGAGCGGCAGTTGATAAGGAGATAGCTTTTACAAACTTACAAACTTTGGCCTCTCGTAACTCCTCTACTATATGACCCCACTTTAAAACGGCGGTGATTTATAAAAGTTGGAAGCTCCCTGATATAGCAGTATTGGAGCTGTGTCAGGAAATAAAATACACGCCATTGCTTTTTTATTATGACAACGCGTATTTATTACACATTCAAAATATTTAAAACATACGAGTATGCAGGATCGTAAGTTTCTTTTGAAATTTAATACTTTATTATATTTATTTTGTAGAATATTTATTGAATAGATTAAACGTATATATTTTTGAGACATTTATATGTAGTACACAAGTTGATAGTTCATTACAATTTTTTTGCTCTTCAATCAGCTCTTTCTAATTTTAGTCTATTTACATAATTCAGGTACATTCAAATATGAATTGTACTGTGGAATTTACTTCTAGATTGATAACGCAACTTCAATAGAGTACTAGAAATTATAGAAAATTATCTTATAATTTTATTAAAAAAATAATTGGAAAGTAACCCCATTCCTTTTATAGCAACTTTATTAATAAAAAGCAACGTATTATTATGAGCAAATCGAGAAATATCTACAAAAAGAAATAAAAAATTATTAAAAAACTTATTTCTTAAAAGCAGGACCCAAAATCAGTACAGATTTTCTAAAATACAATACGCAATCACGTGTTTGCTGGAGATCTCGATCACGGCAGTGGATGACACTGTATATCCATTATTTCTGAGGACCAATGGTCTTAGATTGACACCAGGCTCTGATCCTCGTTGTCAATAATTCGCACGTGACCGGCGTATCTTGCAGGGACGATCTTTTTCTTATGTGATGTGGAGAAGTTTACGCTAAAATGTACCAATCTATACGCTTCCTGGCAGTTTCTAATATAGGAAAGCATAGTGATGTTAAAATATTTCCATCGAAGTTCACAGCTCTACGCAGTGTCAATGTCAGTGTCTAATTATTAAATGATGGTTGTTATCTAGAATCCTACTAAAGGAAATGATGATAATAATTTTTTTTTTATTTCTCCGTTCAAGTAAAAATGGTGTTCATATAAACAATCCCCTTATTTCGTAAAAACCCACCCTTTAACTCTATTTGTAAAGAAGATAGGAAGATTAATTTGAATTTACAATTCATGGTTAATTAATTTCATTGCGACGCATCTTCAATCTATCTGGACGTGGTAGAATGTTGTTGTCGTTTGTATGTGGTTGATTTAAATCCTCTAGATTGGTAATTCAGTGATTTTTTAGATGTAAATAGTGATTAATTACGTTAATTGACTTAGAACGAGAATTACGTAAAAAAAAACTACTTAAATCTCAATAATTAAATAACTTAAAAAGCTTTGTGTATTGAGCATAATTGTAACAGTAAAATAATAATCAATTAAACAGATGAGACCACAAAAAAGACTCGATATAAAAAGACCACAAATAAAAAGACTCGAAGAAGTAACATACAACAAAGTGATTCTATAAGTCTTATTTTTCTATTAAGGTACGAAACTCAGAAAAATAAAACAAAACCTAGGCATTATACTTTATTGATATTTTATAAGAATTTTCAGATTGACATATTTCCGCATAACCAAGTCCACATGAGTATGCCTCATATTTATTAGAAACGGTATTACTTGGAAGGAATGTGAACAGTATTATTACGTTATACTTTAGGACGCTTCGATGTTTATACGGTATATATTGATTTGATTTGTTTTAGTGTATAGATGTGGTTTCATTAACTCGACCGTGGCTGTTTATAGATGAAAGAAAGTTGCTCTTGACATTATATTTATGGAATACAATGACTTGGTATAACTAAATAAAAGTTATTCACATTTATGTATGATTTTTATACAGTTATTATAAGTGTTTAGATGATTTTTTAGATAACTGCTTAGTGAAATATGTTTAAAATATATATATCCTTAAATATACTTTTTTAGTTATTATAAGAGTCGTATATGTATATTTTAAAAATTAAATTAAATTAAATCAGCTTCACGCTGTATCCCGCACAGAGCAGGGAACAAAAGTACAGAAATAAATCAGATTTTTTTAAAATACATTTGTACGTGAATTTGAACTGAAATCTTGCATATAAATCATTTAGATAGTAAATCTTTTTTCAAAGAAGATAATAAGTTACTAACTCACTTAAGAACCAACCTCTTTAACGACTTAACTATACAAGAAATGTTCAACTTATTTTCAAGTTATAAGATATGAGAAAAAACTGCACTTCGGGTTCTCTCTTAAAAAAACGGAGTCTTGGACTTAGAGATTTATTTTTCCATAATCTCATCAACACTGTGTCTTTATTTCTGATAAGCCTTTTCTTATCAATTAAAGACACGATGATTAAGAAGTACCTTTCAACCAATTTCAGTCCTGGTCACCACTACAACTCCTGTACAAATAAAATAATAGTAGAGGAACTGCAGCATATTTGGAATACTGCAGGTAACTTGGAATACTTCGTTACCTAAATGAATATAAAAACCGTCTCTATTTTTTAACCATAAACACAACGTCATAAGACACACAGAGTCATTGAGTATTAAAAACAAGACATCATCTTGACATTCCGGCTACCAGCGCGAAGAGAATGAGACGCCTGGTTTGAAAACTTTTTCAGGAAGAATGCAATCAGTGTTAATCATTTACTGTTATAAGTAAAATCTTCATTGTAATTATTTAAACAATTAAGTGACCTTGTTGGTTTCTTATACAATTTAGATTTTTTGAATATTTTTAAAATAAAAAATATCACATGGAGTTTTCGGTTAGAATGGTATGTTGTTAATGTGGAATACTGACAGTGAGCATAATTTGGAATATTCCAAATTATGTTGCACACTAAGAATATAGAGTTGATAGATCTAGCAAAACAGCATTACGTGACTATCCTATCACTACCACCTCATTGTACGCATAAAGTTCACTTTCATGGACTAAAATACTACTACAGTGAAGAAGTTCGAGTGTTTCTCAGAGAAGCTAATTACTTAATAATTAGATACAATTTTTAGATATTTTGATTTAAAAAAATTATTACCTAGACACATAAAGACTATAAAACTGTTATAAAAAGAAATCTATTATTAGTTTCTAAGAAAAAATATTTGGAATACTATATTCCAAATTACCTGCACCCTAAGTCAAATTTAGCTTTTGTATTTTTTTTAATTTTATAAACATTTGGTAATGTTTCTGCTTTTTGTTCTGTTTGATGGTTATTATTATTAAGGTTTAATACTTTTGCAATAATTTAAAGTATTTTTTATTGTGCCATCCCATTTTCTTTAAATTTATTCTCAAAAAACAAACTAGTATTCCAAATATGCTGCAGTTCCTCTAATATTAAACTAAAATCTCTAAATCTTGCATACTAATATAATTACTTGGGATTTCTACTATTACACAACAATCTAGCTTTTAGTTACACTACTGCTAATTAGTCTTAGACTCGTATATTATTACACTAATTGGAATATATCGTATCACATTGTTCTATACATAACAATTAAAGGTTCTCCGAAATAATCAGGTAAGCCTATACCAATTATAATTCGTTCGTAGTTGTGGATCGATTCCCATTTAGGGATTTTTTTTATTACCTCGCTTCTCCACTACTAAATTTACTATTTAAGACATAATAAAGATACCTTTTTTTAAATATTAAAGTGAGCCCAAAAGAGACCTTCCGTCGGAGACTGGCTTCGAATTGAGGTATCTATCTACCAAACTAAGGTAATATACTTTCTGTGAGGGTGTCTGCATATAATATAGCGACGTTTCACGTAGACTAGACAAATCACATTCTTTACTTTTATTTTTTTTACTATGATTCTGACACCATATTTTACCATTAATTCTCAATAATTATATAACAAACATATAACCAGCATACATTTTTAGTTTTGATTACAGTTAGAAAATAAATATTATTATGATCTTTTTAAGCTAAAAATAACACCATTCTGTAATTTCTCTTTTAAAAAGATTGCTTTTTAAAAGAGAAATTACAGAATATAGGTAGGAAGATACAATACACAATAAAATATAAACGTACTATCGTGATATGACAGGGTCATGTATTATATCGTATGAAATGTTAAAGTCGCACCAATATAAATAGGAAATTTATGGAAAAGTTTCAATATACATTGATTTAAATGTTATATTTTTAAACTGTATGTACGTGCGTATAAATATAAATACTTATACATATTTTTAAATATTTTTGTAGAAAATTTATATTATTTTATATTTCAGGAGTTAAATATTTACCCGAGTCTGTTGAAAATCGACCAGGTTCTCTACCACTATTTTATATGTTGTTATTAAATTATGTCAAAATTCATAACAGCTTAAATCAGCTTCACGCTAATTTATCCTACACAGGGTAGGCAAGGGAGAGAGGGAACCTAGTGTTAAGAAATTCCGTTTCCAAATTCTGGCGGCATTGCGTGTTCTTATCAGCTCGAAATACATATAGTAAATATGTATGATTAAATTCATTCAACTAAAATTTAGGAAAATAAAAAAAAGGTATAGGTCTCTATCTGGTTTACTTATTTAAAATACTTCTTAAAGAATACTTATTGTGTCAGTCACATATGCTAATATCTCTTGGATACGAACCAGTCCCGCGGCTGTGAGTTCTGCTACGTTAAAATTTTATACGTTTGTTATATAACGCTCGGTGTCACAGGACTGAAAACTTATTTAATATTATAATATGTCCGTCTGATAGGCGGCCGAGCGCCACCAAACGCTGACAAAGACAAAGGAGAAATCGGGTGAACAGCGCCGGTGGGAAAGGAATTTTTTCTTTTCCCACACTTATTCGAGGAATAATTAAGTCGTAGGTTAAGTTAGATTCATTTAGGTTTAAGAAGATTACTTACTTACGTTTTTCTAACATTGAAAGCAGTAGTCTTAGATATAGTTTAGTTTTAAATCACTTAAGAATTTATTTTCATATATCAAATATGTAAGTAGTAGTATATTTGGCATGACTAGCTAAGATAACGTATTGAAAGCGACCAGAACGTTGCGCGTTGTGAGGTCAAATGTAGGAAATGTTAGATAAATAAAGCCGTATGATAAATAATGCGATGAGAGCAAAAGTAAGTAAGGGTTGCCTATGCACAAATAAATTAACTTTTATTGTTTTTTTGTGAGACCATTTTGATAAGCATTATAGAATTTAAATACACGTGTGTATATATATTTTCGTTACACAAAAATATTACATATTATAATTTTGTTATGTACTAATAGTACTATACTAATACTAATAGTAGTTTTTCCCTTAGTGTGAATAAAACTTTAATCTTTCAAGTATTAACAATACTTGAAAGATTAAAGTTTTATTCAACTTACTAACAAAAAAAGTAAAAAAAGAATATTTAATTTGATACAGTATTAATTATATCACATCACTGTTACAGTTCAACCCTAACCATACCAACATTTTTTTATAAAAATCCGCATAAATATATGTCTTGTAATTTGGTTACTAATACAGTTAGATTTAGAATTCCATAGACGTGACAAATAAAGTATTAAGTTGACAATGTGTTCAACTTTGACATGGCATTTGTATTAAAAATGTGTGTGATGCTTCCGTATGGTTAAATAACACGCGGTGTTGGAAACCGCCATCAAACGACAGACACGAAAATAAATTTAAAAAAATCGCAATATAAAATAATATTTTTGTTTTATTTAATATGTTTTTTTTTATTTAATATAAATTATTTCTAAAAGTCCAACAACCGTAGAGACAAAGGAAATCCAATGTTAAACACTCCGTTTTCCATCAAATTTTCGAGAAATTACGCGGAAAAAAGTTCGAAACTGAAGCAATTTACTTCTATCCCGGCACCACAAATCAATAAAAAATCAGTGTTAAGTTCACGATTTCCACGACAGATTGACTTAGAACAATAAAACAGCATATAAAATGTAGGAATCAGCGAGCTATTAACATAGTTTTGCGGATGAGCGGCGACAGTAATTGCCCGTCGGTCTGCGTACTACAATATATAGTCCTGCCGAGGTGATTGAGTTCGCTCACTACTCATTCTAAGGTGTTCACCGAATAAACAACTATAGTAGAACTAATGATGTGATTGGTGAAGTGATTTTATTGTTTATTTGTATTTTTCTTTAAATAATACGTCGTACAAAAGATATGATAATTCCAGTCGTAGCGCAAAGACACAAGTATGTGACGTGTGAAATATAGAATTCGGCGGAAAATAGGTAACGGAAAATCTTAACACTATGTTTTCTCTAAGGTAGGCACCCTACTTTCCGCCGTATTAGTAAGTTGTAGGTATTGTGTAGGCGGAACTCAAAACCGCCCTTTGCGTTGATACTAGAGCGAAGAAATAAAAATATTAAATATTTTATTTCCTCCAGTGTCTCGTTTACAGTCGGGGTTGTGCCCCTGCGCCACGACCGGCCTCAAAAAAATTGTTAAAATAAATAAAAAAAAATAAATAAAAATCGTTAAACAAAACTGACAAAGTGATCCTTTTAACCAACAACACATAAATAGGTAAACATTATTTTAAATTCCCATCATTTTAATTCAGTGTAAGGAAAATTCATAAATTTTATATAAAAAGTTATAATCTATGGTTCCCGCCGGAGTAATTGGGTCCGCTCACCACTTACTTTAGAGTCTTTGTCGTAAATAACATAAATTTAACGTTCAAATTAATTATCTAAGCCTCTTACTTTAACTGATCGATATTGAGAACAGCAATTAGCTATTTATCTTATAATGGCATGTAAAGTAAATGTAAACAAGTCAATTATAAACAAAACAAAAACCCGAACACTTTCTATTCAGCTTTACTCTATTTCCCGCATGTAGGAAGATAGGTATAGGGAACCTAGTGTTAAGACACTCCGTTCCTCATTTTCCGCCGAATTCTGGATGCATTGTGTGCTGGCCTCGAATACTTAAACTAAATTAATGAATTCAAAAACACTTGCGCCTTTAAGGCTAATCGAACGACGTATCATCATTCATCAAAATCGGTTCACTGGTTAAACAGCTAGAAGAGAAAAAAAAGGAACGGACATACATACATACATACGCGCTAAAATCATTACCATCTTTTGGGCTCACACTAGGACAAAGCCTGCCTGTTATCCCAATATAGTAATAGGTTATAGGTTCGATCCCTATTCAGAGCAATTAAATATTTTCGCTTCCACGTTCTACCGAGACAAGATGTCGCCTAAAGTTCCACCAGTCAACAAGCAATATCTAGAATTTGAGCAGTAAGGGGTAAACTTTTCTATGCCTACGCAAAATAAAACAGAAGGCAAAATAAAAATATATTACTAACAAATTTTATTTTGAAAACGTATAAAAATTTTAACGTAGCGGGATTTGAACCCGCGCCTCCTGGAAACCGACCAGGCGCTCTGTACTGTCTGTACCAATAAGCCATACGTTCTCATCAAGCTACGTCGAAATTTTTATACGCTTGTTACAACTTATTTATGTTGTTAGTATCTCTGTAGGGAGATTTTTACAAATTTCCGCTACCCAAAGATAATTACTAAGAATTATCGTCTGGCAAGGGAAAATACTGTTTACTAAACACTTTAAAAATGTTTAAAATTTTATTTTAGCTTGACGCTGTACCCCGCAGTCGTCGTACGTCGAGTGAAGGAGACGACGCCGCGCTCTGCTCATTACATTCAGAGCAAGGACATGATAATATTAAGTATTTCATTCCCCCGACTGGGAGTTGAGGAGGATATTAAACAAAATCTATTAAATACGTTATTGACTATGAGAATGAGAATCAAAAATTAATATATTATATAAATTTGCATAACAACCCCGATTTAATATAATTTCTTACCCTCTTTTATAAGAATACCTTTTGTTACTGGCATATAAACGGAACATATTAATATGCCTCAAAAAAGTTAATTCTTATAACAAATTCATCATTGTAAATACAGGTTTTTTATGCAATATTTTTTAGCTTCACGCTGTATTCCGCACATAGCAGGGTAGGCAGAGGGAACCTGGGATCCTAATGTTAAGATACTCCGTTGCCGTACCATTCCGTTCCATTGTAGAGAGAACAAATAGAGTACAAAGAAGTGTTCGCATTGCCCATCCTGCGAAAAATAATACCTAACTAGTAGATTATTGAAATTTAAGACTAAACAGCAATAAGCAATAATCATGTACTGCGGACAAAATCATACTCCAAAGCGAAGCCAGCTTAATCAGAGTTACAACTTAATACCACTGCAATATGAGCCCTACGTGTATAGAGCGATTATCATTAAACGGTTTTATCGGTGGAACTAACTGAAACTAACTGGTATCCAGCATCATCCGGTTGAACAGCAACCATCTCCTATTCTAATGTGTGGCTTCTCGACTGTATTGTCTTGAATGGAAGATATTTTTAATATAACTAAACTGAATATAATATGAGGCCAACCGTGATATACCCCACTTGTACCCCACAAGTGTGTGACTGTGAACGTGGCGGGTTGTGGGTTCGATACCCACTCGAGGAAAGAAAATATTTAATATTTTAATTTCTTCGCTAGCGTCGAGTTTTATTATAAAAATTGTATGGATTTATTACATACAGTTATTTTGTAATCATTTACAAAAATTGATATGAGTAATATTTAAAAAAAAAAAATATGAAATTGTATCAGAATAAAAAATATTTTAAAAATATTTTCATGTAGTTAGTTACATATAAAAGTCGTATAGATATACAAAAAATCATTACATTCAAAATTTTAAAACGTCGTTTATTTAGTTTCAGTGCCAGAGAATGCAACAGATGTCATTCACTTCGGTAACGTTTGACAAAACTCTTTGGTTTCATAATGTATTTGTTTTGTATAACAATAAGCTTTGAATAAAACAACAGTTATTTTGTGTTAGTAAATATATCTATATTAATTTCTTTTAGCTTCACGTTGTACGGCGCCAGAGCAAAGAAAATTAAGATATTAAATATTGAATTTCCTCAAGTAGGAATCGAGCCCACACACAAGACTGGCCACGACTGGCCTCCTAGTGGCCTCTTAATAATAGTTCTAGTTTAAAAACAAAATCAAAAACACGCCTTTTTACATCAAGTGTTATATAATATGCTCTAATCTATAAACTGTATGAGCCTAAACTAGAGTGTTTTACTAGTAACCTCTGAACAATTCCGCTATTCAAATCCTGGCTCTATCATCAGACCACCTCATGATGATTCGCTACATTATTATGTGGTCGTCCATCATATATGTAACTGCAACGTGTTTATGACGATACAATTATGAGAAGTTAGTCCAGTCCAAGTAGGCAGAGGAAACCTGGGAACCTAGTATTAAGACACTTCGTTCCCATTAAGATACTTCCGTTACCCACTTTCCGCCGCATTCTATAGGCATTGCGTGCTGAGTGCCTGATCGCCGGGCTTTGCCTCCATATCCGAGGGAGTAAATGAAAATGTTAAATAATTCGTTTCCTCAAGTGGGAATCGAACCCAAAGCCTGTCACGTTACAGTCGCACGCTTTTGCGCTTACGCCACGACTGTGAAATTAGACATTCTCTGCTAGGAACACAAATTAATGAGAACACATTTAATGAAGACACTGTGAACTATTTCATAATAAAAACAGTAAAACAAATTTTCATTTAATAAAAACAAAGCCAGTGAAAAATAAATAAAACAATACACACCAGCGAAGTCGATCCGCCACACTATCAGGCAGAATTCAGTCCCAGCAGGGAAATATTTCTAAGCACACTAACGTACTTGCGCTAGCTGTAAGCGGATTATGAGAGGTTCTAAAGTAGACAGCTTTGAAACTCACAAGAAAAGCAATATCCATTATCTTGCCGTGCTCTGTGGGCCGACCGCCCGTTGTTGGTCGCGCCGATATTTGTATGGACCGAGCCTCTGCCGCTAATAAACATCAAATATCATAAAAACATTCAACTATTACGAGTAGATACCTCGCGTCCTAGACCATATTTACGTAGGACTGCACTTTCGGTTATTACGTTTTTGTCATATAAATCAATATATTTAAGCGTACAAGTGTACAACTTTTAAACAATCTCAATTTTTCGGTAATATTAAAAGTAAAAATGGAGATGAAAATGACTTATTAAAATAACTTTATAAAAAAGGGCTTCAAATTATAGGCTGTGTGTGTGTTGTGTGAAGGGAGAGTATATTATAAGAATTATATTTATTTATATTTCAGTTTAAAATTATATTAGTCAAAAATACTACTTAAAATAAAGATACATAAAATTCAGAGCTTTTAAAAGTATTTGAGTAAGGCTGTAAACTATAAAAAATACCCAATACTATAATAAAATAAAATCAATTTTCTAATATATATTGACTTAAACTGAACGATTTGAATCTACCCATGACCTTTTTAATATCTGAGAAAGAAGAAAAGCCAAATGTTAATAGAATTCTTCATACTACATCAAATCTCTAAAAATATAAAATAAAATCCATTCATTAAAAAAATATTCCTGCCACGTTTATATTCACAGCTTATTCCAATTTGATTTGCCATAAAACAAACATTGCGCGAACATCAATCAAGGTCAAGTGAAATAACACAAAAATAATTTCATATAAAATTTTTGTGTTTGTAAAACTTAACGTTTTAAAAATTTAAAATTATTGATTAAATGTATTACTTTTTCATTTTTTGAGATTTTTTTGGCTTGTGTTAAAAAATATCTGAATCCACATAATTCCACGTGTACGGCGACTTCGACAAAATATACACGCTTTGAACAAAGATTGTTTTTAGCTTCTCGCTATATCGCATACATGACAATGATCGGAGTTGGGCAACTAGCATTAAGATTCTTTGTTTCCCATTAAAGTATTTCCGTTCCCCACTTTCCACCGAATTCTTGTGGCGTTAAGTGGCGGAACTCAACGCCGCGCTTTGCCTTGTTTCCAGGGGAAGACAAGAAAATATAAAATGTTTCATTTATCCAAGTGGGAATCTAACCCACAACCGTCGCGATTAAAGTCGCACGCTGCCGTCGTGGCGCTAAGACATTGTGCCTTTGTGCTCGTAGATTGTTCCGTACCATTATCTATAAAAACGGCAAAAAAATCGACTTTGTTGTATGGGAGCCCTCTTAAACGTTTCTTTTTTTCTATTTGGTATTTGTTTCTATAGCACCATCAGAAATACATCATCTCTGGAATTTCAGCTTTATTTCGTTCATGAGATATAGCTTAGTGACCGTCGGACACAGAAATATTATTTGTCATCTACATATATAATATATAAAAGGACATGTACCTGACTGACTGAGGTAAGACGCACTCACGGCCGTAACCGCTGTGCGTAGAAACGTGAAATTTGAACAGATGTTTATTTTCATAATCTGGACACCCACTAAGAAAGGATTTTGAAAAATTTTAACTCTAAAGGGATGAAATAGAGGTTGAAAGTTTGTACGGTTTTTTTTTAAATCGGCACCGATTTTTATAAAATTTGNAGAGGAAGATAGGACGTCTACGATATTCTTTAGAAATATCACGAGAGAATGAAACGGACAGACATTGACATTTTATTTATCATAATATCTTTTATTTGTATTTATATTAAACTTATTGTACATTTAATATTTATATTATTACCTCTGAATCTCTAAAAGATTTTGGGTTTTTCACGATCACAACTATAAATGGTTCTAACCACTAGACACATCACGAGCCAAGGCATTATTTATTAAATAATATTTTCAAACGAGGTTGGGATATCAGTTACAGTAGACCGTTAATATTTGTTATTAATTTTTGCTTGATAACTCCAGCGTGGAAGTAGGATAAATGGTCCTCATGACGGACAACTAAGTGATTCTATAAACGTTCCTTTTTACCTTCTAAAACACTAAACCCTAAAAAATATTGGATCATGGACCTGCTAGTAATATACTAGTACAATTAAGTCTAAGAACAAAATCCAAATACCTAAGTTAGTCCACAAAATTATAATATCAAAATGTTGCCATACAACCACTAAAGACAGTACAGAATATCCTATATCGATGTTAAGCATGTATTCATGTCAGAACTATTTGAAATATGACTATTAAACTAAACTATGAACATGGAAACTTTCACAGTTCTCCGATGCGTCGAGTTCACTGTGGATTTACCGCGAACCATTTGAGTGTCCACTTCTATTGAAACCAGCGAAGTTACTTGAATAATTCACAACTAGCTAGATAAAATATATGCTTGATACGGTTAAATTGTGTAATAATTGAGGAGGGTTCCGTACCTTAAAAATTAATTACCTTATAATAGTTTAAAAAACACTACAAAAACAGGCTTTTATAAGTGCACCTAAAAGCCAAAAATAAATGATGGGTCGTTCAAGTTGTTTCTAAGTCTGGGCTGTATGTGTTTTTAATTATAATACAAATATTACAGTCAAAATTGTAAAAGGGTAGGGCGCTGGAGCAGGATAGTTACTTATCAAAGCGTGTTTTTCTAATTCTTTTTTTTTAATTTTAATCTATTTTATACTTTTTTTCAATACATATGTTATTCAATCATGGAATGCCAGCTCCTGTCATCCAGCTTCATCATGAGACCTTGAAAATTAATCGTGGTCAATGTTCATTACAAAACCTTTCTAACAAGTCCAAACATGGCTATGATATTCTATCATGTAATGCCAGTCTATATAGGCTATCTTTCGACCTTGAAATGTTCCATCATAAAGTTCCAGTTCCTATTGTCATCAGAACTACATACCAATTTTAATAACGCTACGATCCTTGAAAGATCGTTAAATTAGTTACCTTATATACGAATCGAATGAACCCAAGCTCGATATCTTTACTAGTAGGCAGTCCAAGGTTCAATAAGCCACCTTCATATCTATCGTCAGGTCCTCATCATCAAGAGATATTAATAGAATATGCTAAGGCGAGTCGAATGAGCCGAAACTCGATATATTTACTAGTAGGGAGTCCAAGGTTCCATCAGTCACCATCCAGTCCCATCATCAGCTCGAGGTTACCATAATATTGCAGTCTATCATAAATATAATTACCAAGTTTCGTGATGATATAACGATATAAAAATGCGTGTAATTCATATTCATAGATTCCATTACATAGTTAGTTTCTTACATACAGGTCGACCCAATAAAAGTGTGCTAAAAACAAAACTCTTGTAGGATCACTTTGTTGTCCGTCTGTCAAGATCATTTCACTCAATATTCCATGAAGATATCAAGCTGAAATTAAAACTAAATATTACTTTTTTTATCATTTGATTGCTAACTCAAAGCCAACCCGCACCCGCCCCTGTAAACTTAAATTTGTAAACTTTTATAAGTTGTACTTACCGTTGACCTAAAATTCTGGAATTGGTACGAGTTGTCGATGGGAAAGTCCAACTCGTACTTGACCGGGTTTTTTTAATTATAAAAAGATTAAAAATATAAAAAATGAAGTAAACTACTTTAGCATTCACCAAAATTTCATTCGTATATTTCGTTAAAAAACCCTTGGGCGTGAATGATTAAAATGGCCAGTTTTTGATGAACATGCAAAACACTACAGCAAAAAATATTTTTGCCATTCGTTTACAAAACCACTAAGTCCTTTACATTTTCATTTGGACAGTGGAACAGAAATTTCAATTTTTTTCCTTTAAAAATGTATTGTATTTTATCTTTAAGCTAAAACTACAGTTACACATGCTCAATGAATAGTAAGCTTATTAGCATGTTTTTTTTAAGAATTAAATTTTTCAGCCAGTGCTGCAGTGCAAGTGGCAAAACATGGAAAATGGGTGATTTTCCACCTTCCACCTTCCTCTGTGACCCTCTGTACAGAATTAAATAAAATTATCAGTTTGATTGCTATACAATGTATCCTAAAACTTTTATCAAGAAAAAAAAAATAAAAAACAATAAGGCATAGGCATTTATTGTTCCGATATAAAGTAACAAATATATATCCGAAACTGAAACTATCGATTTTCGAGCAAGCTCTAAATAGGCATGCTCAATATTAGTAATGCTTCGACACACATGCTATTATAATATGCGGTAATGCTCAATAACAGCATGCTCTCGTGCTAGTAATGAGCATGTGTAACAGGTATATATGGTATCGCAGGCGCAAGAAACACAATGATATACAAAATGAAAACAAACATCCGTTCTCACATGAGTGAAGTCAATTGACTAATGCTTAAGGATGGCATAATGAATAGAGCAGGTAAATAGAAATAAAATAAAATAATAAGTAAATTTAAATAGATAAATCGAATAAAATTAGATTGTAATAAAAATTTCACCACTCCTAAGAAATGTTATATTTTTTAGTGGTGTCATTATGCAGAAATACACTAAGTTTTTTATATAAATATCGCTGAGGTCAGTCGTGGCGCAGGGCACAGGTGCCACAAGTGTGTTACTGTAAACGTGACTGGTTGTAGGTTCAGTTTCTACTCGAGGAAATGATGTATTTATTTAAATTAAATATAAATTTCATTTTATTTCTTCGCTCTAGTGTGGTCAGGGTATAGAGCGACGTTGAGTTCCGCCATTCAACATGCAATGCCTCCATAATTCGGCGAAAAATGGAGAATGGAGTGTCTTAACACTAGGTTTCCTCTCCCTATCCTGCTGTGTATAGAGCGTAAAACTGTGGATATAGCGTGAAACTTTTATTGTTTCAATAACAATAAATATAAAGTTTTTGTTATTGATATAGTTAGATCTTTTATTATGCGGCCGTCGTTACATGCGTCTATAAACGCGATGGTCGTAGGTTCGATACACACTCGGAGAAATGAAATATTTAATATTCTCATTTGCACGTTCGTAACGAGGCAAAGCGTGTGAGTTCCGCCATTCAAGTCTTAACGGAGAAAGAGTGCACTAAGTTCCAAGGATTCCTCTGCCTGTCCTGCCGTTAGTGGGATTTTATTATCGATATAAAAAATGGAGAACAAACTAATACTGAAAATACACATTTTTCTCTATTTTTATCCTCGTCTAAAAAATATTGGTCGCTACTGGTATAAAATTTATTTCCTTCTGTTGAAAGCTTTCACAGAAAAGATATTGTGGTTTAGAAATAAAACTTAACATACAAAAAAGTCACTATCGTGCCTCAGTTACAACATTGTTCTGCTCAAAAAATATTTTTAACAGCAAACACGGAATGTTTTCAATAAAATATAACACTAAGTTCAACCTGAAAAGAAGCAGTAAATGTGTGAAGATAAACAAAATATATAAAGCAGTAAAAACAAGTCTACGTTATATTATTTACTATAAATAAAAAGAAAACAATATATTATACAACAACAAATAATTACAGAGTCGTGTATGTATTTCGGGCGTCCGACAGGTTCTGAATAATTTTCGACTGTTCACTTAGTTCGTGTCGAGTGTCAGACCGCTGCTGTCAGGAGTCGGTTACATTTAACGTTATTAAAGTTCAAAAACAATTATTTAATACGTTAATGTCATGTATATATCATGGATTTTACAAAAAATATTAATTCTTTGATCTATTTGTAACTTTCGATACACACTCCTCCAAGTATTTTTCATGCAAAACTCAATATATTAATTGTATGGAGAAATGTATTTATATTTTTACTACGCAATATATTACTTTAACAGATATGTTATATTCAACAATATAATACATATGAACATGTACACATACGAGTACATTTTACATCAATAGTTAAAACGGGGACAGTATGGGTCCAAAGATACATGCATCTTGAGAAAAGCCAATTTTATATTTACTTTTGTTAAGTTGTGTATTTACATTTAGCTATTAGTTGAATCTCCGACAGTTTTGAACCTAAGCTTATTTTTCAACAACATTCAAGTAAAACGATTTTCGTGTTTCAAGTGTGGAAGTTACAGCGTTTAAACTTAAATCGATTTAGAAATGGGAAGTACAGTTTTGGAAATTCCGTTTTTATATTTACAATACCACACAAATTGATGCAGTGGTAATTTTAACTAAAACAACATTTATATTGCCCTACTACGCCTCAATGATTTCACATATGTTTTTGAAGAACAAAGACATTTTTTTGCATTATCATACTCACTACAGTGCTTCCTCACATGATTTTCTTGTTCACACTTACGACATTATAAACACTATATTACTAAACTAAAATTGAATTATGAACTAAAAAACAAATGCCATGCTTATAACAAATGAAACATACACAACAAAGCGACTAATTGGAAACAACGGTAATTGGATGGTTCGGTACTTCGATGTTCAAAGATCGTGAATCGGATTAAAAATTGAAACAGTGTCCACATTGAAATATTATAAAATTACATGAATATTCAAGGATGGTGGATCCATTATGTGGATGATAAAATTTGAAAGCAGTAAATACTATTATAATTTAAATAACTTTATATTTATTATAGAGGCCAGTCGTGGCGCAGAGGTACGAGCATGTGACTGTTAACATGATAAGTTCTGAGTTCGGTTCCCACTCAGGGAATTGAAATGTTTATTTTTTTTTATTATATATTTATCGATACAGTGTGAAGCTGATTTATTTTATTTTATTTTGTTTTATTATAATCTATGCCTTCACTCCGCGAATGGAGTGTCTTAATTCTAGGTTTCCTCTGCTTATCCTGCACTGTAAAATGGAACACGCTTGTGTTAGAAAATATTCGCTTCACAATTTTAAATTAAAAAAAGCAGCAATTTCATACCTTCTCAATAACACGTTATTTAATTTCTTGTTAAAATATTCCATGTAAATTTAGTCAAATGTATTCAACTGGCAAGCTATAAAGATTTTTTCCTCTAAGAGAACAAAGAACTAAACTCAATGAAGTTTCGTTAGCTATTTACTTTCGCTAATTTAATCATTTGCTTTATAATAGTATGTAATATGCTGTTTTATTAAACGTAATAAAACAGCATATTACATACTATGTAATTTTCTTATATCTATCCTATATTATGTATTTTCCTTAAACAATATAGCGATATTGCTTAAGGAACTTGTGTGTGAGTTTTAAACATACTTCTTTAATAAAACTAACCGTAGTAAAGATGTATTTTAATTTTGACTTGGAATTTTCATATATAGGGATTCAATCAAAATTTTAACTCATAAACTAGCAAAACAAATAAGATATTTTGGATCACAATTCTTTAAAACACAATAGCATCAATCTTAATTAATTATTAAAGCAGATGTACAATGTACATATTTATATTGTAGTCTAATTTTAGTACTAAGTTTAGTTAGTAGAGTAGAGCTTGAATTCTTAAAATTAATTTGAATTTAGAAAAATCTTACTCATCGACTAAATATATTTCTAAATATATAAGAAAAAAAGGTAGTGTTTATATAAATATTATACTTTTATAAGATATTATATATGTTTTCTGTGATTAAATTATATAAGAAAAATTACGTGTCGTCTCGGAACGCCCGACTGTGATAACTAATCTAATTTGAACTATTTAATATTGGAATTATTAAACTTGAGCAAAGCTTTCAGGTTATTACTTAATTTTATGTATATTAATATGTTAATGTAAGTAAAGCTTATCTAACGCACACTCAATACTGAGTCATCCGAAGATAGAAGAAAAGTGTCTGTTAGAGAAAGAGACGAGGAGCCTGCCTGTCGCTGCCGTATGCGATAGACAGGAAATCCAGACAGACTGGCGCCGTAAAGATGCGTTACGTAACGAAGCGGTTTACCCTCCCATAAGGAGTTATCATTTCACTAAAATATTCGGTAAGGTGAATGATGATTGATATGTCGATGATAATATTATTAACTAATTCAAATTAATTAAAATATTCGATCAATGAAATTTTAAATTTTAATTCCTAAAACAACAACTGACTAGCTAATTGCGAAAAATGACAAGAATTATTATTATTACCTTTTTCTTCGTCAATTTTAGTAATAGCGTAGTGGAATCTTGGTCTACGATATTTTACAAGTGCAAGAAAAGAAATATCAACCCAAAAGTGTTGTTATATCTCGGATGTTGTTGTATAGATACCTCCTTCGCTCTGTTGTCATTTATTCATGCATGCCCTGCGGGAGTGTTCTTATATTGTTTACATAACCTTCCTCCTACATCGTTGATACTGACTTGTTGACGGTCGAGGTCTTTTTCAATTTTTACGTTATTTTTCATTCCTACTTTGACGTTTTTACTCACGCCTGCCGATCTTTGATACATATCTTATTTATATTTATTATACATATTTCAGTTATTTTCAAAGTGAAAGTGTCTCAGTATTCCATACTAAAGGACCCAACCTTTTTTTATTTCATATCAAAATTCTTGTAATTACATTCAGTATAGCACGTCACTAAATAATGTGACGGNATATAAATATATATATATATATATATATATATATATATATTTACTTTTAGACGAAAATACATTTGTAACGTAACATTATTATGTTATTTGTTGCTTGAGTTGTAAAAAGTAGCTTCACATTTTTTCCGATTCTGCTTCTTTTCCTATTTACCGCCCAGTTTTTGAGACATTGCGTGCTGAGTCGCGAATCTCAACACCATCTTTTGCCTTGTTACCAGAACGACAAAATGAAAAAAGATTGTTCTCTCTAGTGGGAATTAAACTCAAGTTATAATATTAGTTAATATTTAGATGGTATACTCGTATTTGTATAAATTATGTTAAGGTGAGGCCTGTCGAGGCGCAGGGACACAAGCGTGCGACTGGTTGTGGATTTGATTGCCAGTTGAGAAAATAAAATAGTTCATATTTTAACCTGGCAGAGCGCGGCACCATCTCCAGATTTCGTCAAGAAGTGAAGAACGAAAGTGTTAACTTAATGGGAACTGTTTCTAACTAAAAACGTATTGTTATACGATTTCAGGTTCCCTTTGTCTCACCTATGCTATGTGATGGAATGAAATATTATACAATGTAGCTTAATTTAATTTGTCAACAATGCTCTTAGCAGAGTCCTCGGCGTGGTTTACTAATTATATTAGTTTGTATAACTTCGACGGTCGGACTGACCAAGACCTACCTACCTGACATAATGTGAAAAACGGCTGAAAAAAAACATTAGCCACAAATTATATTATTATTTTTTATTTACTATTCTTAACATTATTATAAAATTGTAATAAGCCAAGTAGTTTAATATATAACGCCATATAAGTTTATATTAAAGTTAGTCAAAGTTGTGGAATAGAGCGTTTGTTATCTAATCATATTTCTCACTCGCTATTGCGTAAGATACACGAAAAAGCTTTTTAACTTCTGAGTAATTATTGTATCCCAATATATCTAAAATTCATCTAAAATCTGAACGTTATAATTATTGAGTTTATTGAATTTTGGTTAGTAGAAAGTAAGTTAGAAATAAACAGAGAGAAATTTGTGCATCAACATCAACAATCCATTCTCCAGTTTCGGCCCGAATTGAAGACATAAAGAGTGGTGGAACTTAACGTCGCACATAACTTACTGGAGCGAGGAAATTAAAATAATTTAAGTATTATTCCCCCAAGTGAGAAACGAACCCACAATCATAGCATATACAACAAGGGGCTGTACGCTGCAATGGTCTCATGAAATATGTAGCATTAAAATATTTAAATGATGTATTATTATTAACAATACATTACGTAATAGTTGGAGTTAACCAATGACTTCACCAATATATTTCCGTCGGAAATAATGAATGTGGATATGTGAATTTTCCATATAACCGCAGATTTGGTTTCATTAGCTAAGTACTAATTTATTTTTTGATAAATCATTCAATGCTTTTAAAATATTTATATTGACATTCAATAAGATAATAATAATTAACTATGATCTATTTGCTCACATTTTATCCAATTATACCGAGGGCACATTTAACGTAAATATTTTAGTTCAATAAATTTCTTATTGTAAATACGAGATGTATAATACAACAATCATTATTTTATAACTCTGGGGTCTACTACAATGAAGCGGGTCTACATTAGCACAGAACTGCCGCACCCGCTCTGCGAACTCCTTTAATACGATGACTAATTCAAAGAAAGAGATCATTGCAGACCGGTTTTCTTCACTCTTCAGCATGGCCCCCGCCACACTAGACAGGGGTCCCCAACAACTACAGACATCGAGGCGTGAGATTGTGAACGCCGAACGAATGTGAAGAACTCGGATTGACACTAAATAAAATGAACTTGACAGTTAATAAAATTATTACTGATCCGTAACGATTGAGACTTCTCTTACTTTTTAATGAAATTAGGGAAACGCTTTGACGACATAATTTAATTATATAATTCAAATTAAACACAATATTTTAAGATCGCTATGTTATTTAATCAGTTCAATTCTTTAATTATGGCGCTTCGAGTGTGCCAGTTGGTTAAAAAATAACTTCAATAATTTTACAATGTATGGAGAACACAAGAACGAGTGATTAATATAAAATTTTGTTAAGTGCGAGTCGTACTCGCACACCGAGGCTTTCGTGTTGTTATATTTCGAGATTTTATGTCCACGGGAAGTGCAACTTATAAACGTTGACAAAGATAAGTTTGCGGGACTCGTTTTGCATGAAAAGAATTACGTATAACTACGTATAAGTTTATAATTAAAGGAAAAAAAATCTATGAATTACCTACAAATTTTAACTTTTTGGATTTTTTTCTTTTATTACAATTTACGATAAATTTCATAACTGTAGTCCCACGGAAAGTACTCAGTAGGTTTAGATAACGCGACGAATTTTATACAAAATTAATCATAAACCATACATATATGCTGGTGTATATTGAGTGCATTGATTTAGAAGCTTGGTGTTTCTGTGTTCCTAAGCGCCAAAGACTTAATTAAATATTTGTTATTAGTTTCCATTTATACCTCCAAACAGTCTCGAGACAAATAGTTTTTGTCTATAAACAGACGGACAACAAAAAGAGCTACTTATTTTATTTCATCTACAGTAAGTACCTGTCACACAATCTTTAAAACAACATAATATGAAAAGAACAACAAAGCGAATTACAACCGTTGATGAAATCCGGGCAACATTTAACATTTTCAATGGGTCAGAAAATTCGCAGCGACCTACATACTAAATATATGCACAGTTTGGCTTACAGTTAATTGTTGGATTAACGCCAAATGGCCTTTTCAAAATGTATAAACAAAAAACGCGATTGCCTTCATATAATGCGGTACTTTTGCTCTTTGCTTAACTTACCGGGTGTAATAGGTGAGAAATAAATGCGATGCTAATCTGTTAAATATTTTTTAGTTAATAAATATTGTTAAATACATAACGTTCAAATATTGCAAGATTTTTAAGTAGAAATAAAAAATATGTTTGTTAGTTTTATAGAGGATTTTTAGACACTCGCTGTAAGTAGCCTCTACAAAATTAAGAATCGGTATTTAACTATATATCGATTTTTATTAGATATACACTTCAGAATTAAACATTGATATAACGTCTAAAAGCACGTTATTAAGAAATTTGTAATTATAAATGACTATTTAATTTAAATTTATATATAATCAGAAATATCAGTGTAAGTAGCAAGTTCAATTTAATATCATTGCAGTACACAACATAAATATTAAAGGATCTCGATAAATAATATTAAAATAGCCACGAGTCGAAAAATGTTCAATTTATATGATGCACCAAATGCTCCAGACGGCTTTATATATCCACACGATGATTTACGTTTATCCGTATACACGTCAGTATCCACAAATTTCTGACCACATCAGCTCCAACGCCCTCCCTACATTATGAAGTTATAGTTTTTTTTTTAACTTCACGCTGTATCCCTCATGTAGCAGGGGCAGAGGGAGCCTAGTGTTAAGACACTTCTTTCCCCACTTTCCGCCGAATTATAGAGATATAGCGTATCGAGTGACAAAACTGAACGTCGCGCTTGGCGAAATAAAAATATTTAATATTTTACTTTCTTTAGAGGGAATTGAACCCACAACCTGTAGAGCTTACCGTCACAAGCCTATGCCCCTGCGCCAGGACTGGCCTCCTAGCCAAAATTATAGTTATAAATTGGTTCATACACTTTGGTTGTCATTACCATAGTAACAAACACTTTAGGTGGTATAATTGTAAATAGTGCAGATGACAAAAACTCAGTGAAATTTAATCAAAAATGGGTTACTGGACTAGCGTATTTACTTTTTTTAGTGTAGACTAAATACACAATCAAACAAATGAACAAAAAAAGTAAATAAAAATTCAAGCAACGAAATATATTAGAGCGGACAGCGTAGAAGATTTATAACGAATATATTTAAAATTAAATTAGTAGTAGAGTAGAGATATATTCAAATAAAACCTTCACAGGGCTCTTGACCAGCGGGTTACTTGACGCTTGCCGCGTAATAACGTTGTATTAATTCTACTAACTAGATCCTCCTCCTTATACTAGACGCGGTTTCCGGCGGCCATCCTTCTAACTTGATAATCAGCTTGTTCGACCGCACAGATTTGTAGACCTTAGACAGAACGGAGAGATCTTTCATCGTGACATCTTCGTAATTAATATATGCCAACTTAATTTATAGAGCCCTTAGAGTCTTGTTCTTTTGAACTTAATATATTATGCTGCTTAAGAAGCTGTAAGGAAGACTTTGTGGCGCAGTGGCACAAGCGTGTGATTATACGACGATAAATACGACAGTCGTGGGTTTAATTCAGTTATTGATATTTTCGTATCTTAGATCCGGTAACAAATTGGAGAACGGAGTGTCTTAACACTAGTATCCTTCTGCCTATCCGGGATACAACGTAAAGCTAAAAAAAGAAGCTATAAGCTTTTGAGTGACTAATTTTTTCACGTTAGTATTAAATTGCGTTGCTCTTTTCATCACGTGTTAAGATAATTTGTGTTTGATAGAAATATGATCCGAAAAGTCAGAATGGCTAAGTTGGAGGTATCAAAGTGTGAGAGACGGTTGTAGGTTCTAATATTTTTAAAAGCATATTTACTTGAACATTATAGGTTCGATTCTTGCTCAGGGAAAAGAATTAATTTAATTTCGTCACACTAGTGACATGCTCAGTTGCTCAGTCAACTGAACTCAACTCTGAGTTCAGTTCCGCCACTTAACACGCAATGTCTCTAGAATTTGATGGAAAATGGAGAATGGAGTGACTTAAGGCTAGATTTTTCTGCTTATCCCTCTTTGTGGAAAAAATGTAAAGCTGCTATGGAAGTTTTTTTCTTTTTTTAGCTTCATATATTATACTATAGTAGGATTAGCAGAGGGAAAATGTGAACCTAGTGTGAATAATTTCATTCCCCATTTTTCCTCTGAATTCTTATTTAAGTTTATTCTTCAATATAAAAGCTAAGCAATATTGTATATTAAACTAACTGATGTACAATTAGATTTTTCCTCTATACATACCTATTATATATACACAATTTCACACAACCTTAAACAAATTGAAGAATAGTAAACATTATTTTTTGTCAATGCCATCACAAAAATATTTTCCTACATTCAATTATAATATAAAAGTGACTGTCAATGTAGTTATAACGAAAAGAAGACTTCGTCCATTCAACTCCAATAATGTACGTAGCGCACCTGCGCCCTTGATCAGAAATCTATTAGGGGTCCGCTTTCGGCGATAAATGTAAATCACCTCATTGAGTGAAGTGCGCAGACCCGCTTAGTGCAGTTGGTGCATACCACGTGCAATGGTTTCTCGTATACTGTTTAATATATTTCCCATTTAATAAGACAATATTAAACTATATGTGTTCTACATTTCGTGCCTACACAGGAATAGTATATTTTATTATAATGTATGTACATTATTTCATCACTGTACTTTTTGTTACCATATTAAAACAACGAAAATTGAGAATCATCGTGGCGCAGTCGTATAGCATGTGACTGTAAACGCGACGGTTGGGAGCTCGATTCCTACTCTAGGGAATGAATTATTTAATATTTTCATTTCATTATGAAAATCGCTGCGTTGAGTTTCGCCACTCAACGTGCAATATCCCGACAATTCAGCGAAAATTAGATATCTGGTTAAGGTTCCCTCTCATACCCTGCTATATGAGGCATATTGGGTGAACTTAAAAAAAAATTAGTACATAAAAGTGATGTAGGTACAGCCAGGTGACAATTACGTTACTAAAGCGTCAGCTTAAAATATTCAAATTGAAATTCTATTGTAAGTGCTTTGCATGTTAGAAACTTCAATCAAAGATCGATACAGCCTCACGACGGCCAATAAATGTTAATCACCCTTTTTGGGGAGGTACACAATGCATGACAACCATTAAGATTATATTTATAACTAGCGGACCCGGACGCGGCTTCGCCCGCTTGAACTATACGAATGCTTATTAAATATATTTATGAAATTGTTTTCAGTTTTTAATAGGATTGGTAAGAAAAAATAAGCCTAAATGAACATAATAATGCGAAAAACAATAATAAGTAGAGAAAGTTCTTATTGTTAGAAAAAATATTTAACTAATTTAAATGAACAAAAATAATACCAAACGTAACCAAAGTAAAATATTTCTAAAAAAAACTAAACAAAACCTACAACTACAAGCTACATTATCAATATTATCAAAATAAAATAAATATTTAAAAGTATTAAAATTAAATGTGTTGTGCTATGTTTATGCAAGTGCATGTGGTTATTTACATAATACTCAAATACAACAAAAAATAATTTTATAGATTTTGTGTCTGTCTGTCTGTCTTTCTATTTCCCCGAGCTAATGTCCAGAACAACTGAACTGATTTTTATTGGACTTTCAGTTATCGATTTTACTGATTTACCTGAGAAAAATCTTTTTACACGTTTTCCTTGCGCGCTTTACATAAATACTATATGAAATAACTAAACTCCTTTCTACATAAAATTCGATAATTTTTGCGAGCAATATAAAATAATATCCCAAAAAACTAAAATTATGATTTATTAATTGTATAACAACGGTATAGATAACCTAACTGAAATAACCGACCATTCTTACCTTTATACTTAAATAATATTATGCCGATGCCGCGCAGGGACGAAACTTACACCACATTAAGAAATTAATAAAAATCTAACTAATCTACTACTCGAATAAGCGAAGAACCAAAGAAAAAATATAAATTAATAATAAACAGAAAATAACCACATAAAAATTCGAATCGATCGAAAATGTATAAAAATGTACAAAATCATACCGTGCGGTTCGTAGGCTAACTCGTTTTGAATCAGTGATATCTCCTTCAGTATTTATTAGAAAGATGTACAGTAAAATATAATTTTAATCTTGGTGAAATGCTAAAGATGACTATTATATTTATTTTGATAAGTATTGAATACGAAATTATAGAAAATACTTAACAATAATCTAAAAAAATATTAAATATATTAAAATGGTTACTGTGGCTCAACCTTCAGAGATAAACATACAATATCGTGGATTTTTTAATAGATTTTTTAAAAGATAATATTTTTGTAAAACATAGTTTTTATACGTCTTATAAAGTTGAGTCAGCGCACGCACAATTACATGTCAAATTAAAACGTATTATTATATCTTAGTATACATCGAGAATATTACAAATATGAGAAAAAAAGTAACCCATGTTCATCCGAAGACCCTCAAGTATTAGAGATACTTGAGGGTCTTCGGATGAACATATGAGTATTTTATTATAATTGAATGAGCGGTTTGGCCCTGATTGCGTAAAAGACAGACAGACAGACAGTTACTTTCGACTTTATAATATAGGTATGGATGGATTATGATTTTAATTTGTAATTTCATTTGTTCGCTCTAGTGTCGAGGCAAAGCTCGGCGTTGAGATCTATCACTCAACACGTATTTTGTGTCTATTATAAACACAAAGTTGAGGAGCTATATTGTTTTTTTTTGTTTTGCCATACTATAAAATCGTATAAGGCAAAGTTAACCTCGCAACGCCATTTTCTTTTTAAGTGCGCGTCTCAATTATATCATAAAAAGTAACAGCCTGTTTGCGACAAGAGTATAATATAATAGATAAGGAGTAATTTTTATAACGTAAATTCGAACGTAACTTCGCCCATGCATTTTCTTCTTATTAACCTTTCGCGCTGCTAAAATACCACTTTTTATAGTTGCGTAATCTATTTAATTAAGACTTGCGTTTTAAACTGAGTGCTCTCGAGGGTATAGTCCGTGTGAAATTGCCTTCATAGCTGCTATAAACTCAAAAGTACTTCGCCAACGAGTAACTTTCAACATACAAACGACATTGTGAATGCATTTTCGAATGCTTTTTGAACACTTGTGCTGAAATTATCGTTATTTGAGCTCCGTATTTAAGTGAGGTCGTGGAAATATAACTTGTAATTAAACAACGGACACAGTTTCCGTTACAGCGTGCACTTACATAAATCTTTTACTTACGATATAAAAGTAATATGTATTTATAATCATCAATGAACTTTGTAGCTACAAAGTTGGCAAAAAAGATTTACATAACAGGAGTGAGTGGTAAGAGAGTCAGGCTGAGACCCCGAATGATCTTCCAGATCTCAATATTGATGATACTGAAGGGGGGTCACGTAAAAAGCATGAAAACCCTCCGTTGGGCATGTAAGTATGTGTAGGTTGATGACAGTGGACCAGACGTAAGAGATTTGCAGAGGCCGTAGTGTTTGGCGCTCCTTTCTCTCCGATTACCCCGCCAGGCATAAAGCGCAAATAGAAGAAAGACGAAAAGAAAGAATATATTTTTAAACTACCTCGATTAAAGTAAACATACTTTTACTTGGAAAAGCCAAAATTCTACGCATCACCTTCATCGCATTATTTACTACTACCTACCTATCTTTATTTTATCTTTACTAACTTTAAATCAAAACAGTACACTTTAGTTCAAAACAGATCATATTTTGAAAGTACAGTCTTGTGGGGAGAGTGATCAATCAAACCTCCTCTAGACTCTTAAAGAACTCACTAACAATACCCATCACGTCAACATAAACAATGAACGATTTTAGACAAAAACATACATTTCTACCCTATAAAGTGCGTTACACCATCTTTATTACAGTTAATGCTAAAAATTAAAAAATATTTTTTTTTAATTATGTATGTGAAGTTTTTTTATCCTGTTTTTATATAATTATAGTAGCAGAATACTATTATCACACAAAAAAAAAACATAAAGGCAAAGAAAAACTATATTATCATAACAAAAAGTGAAGTAAATAAATACATAGGCTATAAATTTTAAGACTTTTTACTCAACTCAGAAACGGTTAGCATTAGAGTGACCACAACATAATACAGACAATTTATCGAATAACTTGAGGCCAATCGTGATGCAGGGGTACAAAGTGTGACTGTAAATGTGACGTGTGTGGTTGTGGGTTCGATCACTACTCGAGGAAATGTAATATTTTTAATTACATGCCTGCCTGCTTTTGCCTCCAAAATTAAACTTATCGCCTAATTTTGGTCTTAACGCTAGTTTCCCTCCGCCTGGGAACCTAGTGTTTATATATATATAACATATACGGTTGCATGCGCGTGAAACTAAAACAAAAAAATATTAAAAATAAAATTAAACACTTCAACGTGTAATTATCGTGACAATTTTCAACATCAAACTTATATTAATTAATTGGAAAGTAGATACTATAAAACAAAACGGATAATTTTTGTTTATGCGACTATTTCATACGTCCATTACCTCAAAGGGTAGAGATAACAAGCAGTCTAAACAGGGATTGTTATTTTTATTGTATTTTATTGTTTCGTTTTCGTTTGGTTAGGGTGAAATTTACTATTAGATATTTACTTTGTGTTACTCTTCTTATGTGTAAAATACTTTTTTAAGTTTTCGTCTAGAAAAAATATTATAATAGCAATGTTACTATTTTATTGTACAAATAAAAGTTGTGGATTCGATTACAAGCTAATTTTCAGAGGTGTTAGTTAATCCAATATGTTTTAAAGAAAAAAACTTTTTATTAAAATAATATTTTTTTGTAGGTATAAAAAATTAAAAGAGAGCACATATTCCTAACTCGTGTACCTACTTGCCAATGTTTCACTCAAAAAGAAAAGGAGGGCAAATAGAGAGAGACACCAGAGTAAGGAAATGAAAATATAAGTTTCATTTCCTGGAGTGGTGATCGAACCCACAACCAGTAGCGTTATAAACAACATATAACATACTTATATACATATATAATCAAAATCTCCGTCGGTAAAATCTTCATCAAAATATTCCCATCAGTCATTACCAGCAACATAAACGTAATAAAGGCGTCAAATTACCGAAGTCGGGTCCGAAGTCATCCGAGCAGGGGCGGTTATTTTTATCAGATTGAGCTAGTTAATATTCCATGACCGTCCCTCCGTCGGCATGAAATGGACAATCGCGTTAAAATTTAAAAAAAGCAAAGTTTTTCAAAGTTGATACTTAGATTTCTTTGCTGAATAAACATTTCTTCAACGTTCTTTGTTTTATAAATAATTTTATTGTACATTTCTACTATTTTGGGATAGTCAACATGTATCTAGTATAAAGTTGCAAAAGTATTGATTTCTATTATATTTAAACGTTTATATTTTATTATTTACACGTTTATTAAGCTCAAGTCAAGTGTTTATAGCGCTACTGGTCGTGGGTTCGATCACCACTCCAGGAAATGAAACTTATATTTTCATTTCCTTGCTCTGGTGTCGAGGTATAGCGCGGCGTTGTTGGCGTCACTCAACACACCATGACTCACTCACATGTCAAGTGCGAGTCGGACTCGCGCACGAAGGGTTCCGTACCATTATCTATAAAAACAGCAACAAATCACATTTGTTATATGGGGGCCCTTAAATATTTATTTTATTCAGATTTTTATTGTTTGTTGTATAACGACAACATATGCGACAGTAGAAATACATCAACTACGAAAATTTCCAGTCTAACTATCACGGTTCACGGAATATCGCATGGTGAAAGACGGACAGAGGGACAAGCAGACAGACAGCGGAGTCTAAGTAATAAGTTCCCATTTTAGCTTTTGATACGGAACCCTACTCTGTTTACGAATTTTACTCTATCCACTACCATCTACAAAAGGAAATTTTCCAAATAAGTGACGATCAAAAACGAATGAAGACCCAAATTCTTTTACTAACTACATATATAAATAAAATTTAATAGACAATCTATATAAAAGAAAACATCTCAAAAAAATCTACTTTCAAAGTAAAAATCAAATACCGTAACAAAAACTACCCTCACTCGTAGTAGTTGCACAACTCTAAACGATCAATAGATTGTCATTTCGCTGACAAACATTTCATAGAGTAGGCGGTCACGCCGCTACGTTCAGCGGGACATAGTCCTGCGCACTTTGTTCATGAATATGAACGTGCCGCAGTAAAAGTCCCAATACTTTTAGGCATCAGGTGTAACTGTTTAAATCGTGTAAGTAAATGAAAATAAATTTTGAACCTTATACTATTAAAAAGAGTTTTCCTTTTATAGCGTAATACAATTTAGTGGAAAACCTTTTTGCTGGGTATATATTTTTTACTAAACAAACTGTATGTATATATTTACATTAACATTTTGAAGTTACCAACCCATCAATATTATAACTTACTTTATAAGTTTGGTTTGAATTTTAAAAAATCTTAATTTATTCTTTCTTTATTCATATNTTTAAGTAAATTTGAAAATAGAATATAATGTAGTATTTGTATATATTATTATTAATTAATTTTATTAAAAGTTAATATTCACTACAATACGTATACTTTATTATTATAGGACTACTACATAAACAGTTGAGTTTACCCACTCAGCACCCAATGCCACCACTCGGCGGCAAGTATGGAGTGTCTTAGCACTAAGCAGCAGCAAGCATATTTATCTCTAATTCTCACACACAAACAACCTAACAGTCAACAGATGACATTACAAACATTTCTTTTGTTCAAAAGACCTTGTCAAGAAAAGCGCATTTAACCGGCGAAGTAGTTATCGTCATGGCAATAATTAAAAACAGGTGTTATTAATTTTGTAATATTTTATTTAGTTTCACGCTGTGTCCCGCCTATAACAGGGTAGACAGAGGAAACCTAGCCTAGTGTTAAGACACTCCGTTCCTCACTTTCTACCGAATTTTCAAGGCATTGCGTGTTAAATGGTAGAACTCAATTCCACGCTTTACCTCGTTACCAGAACGAAGAAATGAAAATATTAATAAATAATAATTCATTTCCTCGAGTGGTAATCGAAATCGTACCCACAATCGTCGTTTTTACACTCACATGCTTGTGCGCCACGACGGCCTCAAATGTTAATTATTTAATTTTATGCATAATGGTTTGGAGTGAGTGTTTACATTAAACGTCGTGAGTACTGAAAATGTGATGTAAGCTTTCAGGTTGTCTCTCAACGTTGGATTATATACGAGTATAAGCTTTAGCGAAAACAGGTGAACAATTGTTCGTTTTGTTTACCAAATATTTTTTAAATATCGTTGAATCTTTTATAAGCTTCATGCTTACTTGCATGTTTAAAGGAATCCTCATTCTTTTCCTATCTTAGCATAGTAGTTTATTAAGAAATAAGGGAAAAGTTGTAGATGGCTACCAATTTATTATACATACGTAGTCGTATCTATAATAATTCCACCACTTAACGTAAATTGAAAATTCGCCGGAAAGTACGTACCTACTAGATTCCTTCTGCCTACCGTGCTGCCTGCCGGATACAACATGAAACTAATAAAATAATATAAAACGACAAAAGCCAAGCCAGTAATATAAAATGCAATAAGCCAAGGCATAAACGTGCAACTATAAACGCGGCCGGTTGTGCGTTTGATTCCTACTCGGTGGAGTGAAATATTTAATATTTTAGTTTCCTTCTCTAGCAAGAAGGCAAAGCGCGGCGTTGAGTTCTGCCACTCAATACGTAATGATTCTAGAAAAAGGCAAAAAGTGGGAAGAGGTATGCCTTAACACTAGGTTACCTCTGCCTACCCTACTTCATGCGGAATACAGGCCTAAAAAAATTATAAGACTAAAAAACAATCAACAAAGACTACAAAGTAACAGAACATTAAAACGATGTACAAGTCACGTCACGTCATGGCGCGCCGAGATCCTAATCAGGCGGCTGACGAGGCACGTGCTACGGAAAGCTCACTACTACACATTGTACTTACATACAACATTATATAACCCTACCGTGCATTAGATAGCTTGTCTATTTAATCTTTTAAAGGTGTCTCGAATGTCCTTTTTGTATATCTATCTGTATTTATAGATTTTCAAGAGTAGTTCCAGTATAAAACAGATTAGGAAGGAAAAAATGTTAAAACTCTCCGTTCCCCACTTTCCGCTGAATTTTGGAAGCATAGCGTGTTGAGTGGCGGAAATCAACGCCGTTTAACATTGTCTTGCCTTGGTACCAGGAGGAAAAATTAAAATATTATTATAAAAAAAATCGAGGCCAGTCGTGGAGCAGGGGCACAAGTGTGACTGTAAAACCGACTGGTTGTGGGTTCGATCCCCACTCGAGGAAATGAAATATTTATTTACATTTATATTTTCATTTTTTCGCTTTGGTGTCGAAGCAAAGCGCGGCCTTGAGTTCCGCCAGTCAACATGCAATGCCTCCAGAACTCGGCGAAAAGTGGGGAATGGAGTGTCTCTCTCTTTTCGTTGGCAGAGGAAGCCTAGTGTAGGTTTCCTCTGCCAACGAAACTGATTTAATTCATTCCCCCGGGGAGAAA
Source organism: Heliconius hermathena (assembly GCA_013403705.1). NCBI lineage: Eukaryota > Metazoa > Arthropoda > Insecta > Lepidoptera > Nymphalidae > Heliconius > Heliconius hermathena. The sequence continues at coordinate 48,301 of JAAIXJ010000824.1, forward strand.
TCGAACGCCGAGAACGCGCAGTCGTCGCGTTT
>JAAIXJ010000822.1:0-32118 GCA_013403705.1 Heliconius hermathena
CAGATATCAAAATATGCGTTCTGCGCAATTCTACCGCGCGCGCGTAGAAAAGGCAAGATGTCTGATTTTTGATGCTGGCTTACATAAAAAATTTTGGGCAGAAGCTATAAATACTTCTGTCTATTTAAAAAATAGATCAGATGTTACTAGATTAAAAGATATAACTCCATATGAAGTGTGGACAGGGAATAAACCTGATCTAAGTCATGTCAGAATTTTTGGAAGTAAAGTGATGACACATATTCCAAAAGAAAAACGTTTGAAATGGGATAAGAAAGCTAAGGAGTAATTTTAGTTGGCTATGCTGAGAACATAAAAGGCTAAAGGGTTTATGACCAACAAAATAATTTGATTATGAAACTAGTAATGCAAATAATAAAGTGTTAAAACTAAAACGTGCTATATATGGCCTTAAACAATCATCTCGTGCTTGGTATCAAAGAGTAAATAATTATTTAATAAGTTTAGGTTATCAAAAATCTAAATATGAGCCTTGTCTTTTTATAAAATGTGATAAAAATGTCAAAGTTATTGTAGCATTATTTGTCGATGATTTTTTTTTCTAATTGTGAAATGACAACTAAAGACTTGATAAAAAAGTTAGCTTGTAAATTTGAAATAAAGGATTTAGGTCAAATAAAACAATGTTTAGGTTTAAGGATTCATTTGAATAAAAATGTAATAACTGCTGTAATAAGTAGAAACCTTGTTAAAAAAATTTAATATGTTACATTGTAAAACAGCAGAAACTCCTATGGAGATAAATTTAAAGTTAGAAAAATCTCAGAATAATAGTTGTGACAATAATTACCCTTATAGGCAATTATTAGGGAGTTTAATGTACTTGGCAGTGTTAACCAGACCTTGCATATAGTGTAAACTATCTTAGCCAGTTTAATAATTCATATGATGAAACTCATTGGAAACATTTAAAAAGAATTTTAAAATATTTAAAAGATACTACAAACTATGGTCTTGTATTTTCTAAAGATGACTCTTATATTAAGGGTTATGTATATGCAGACTGGGGTTCTCATAGTAATGATAGAAAGTCTTTTTCTGGTTTTAGTTTTAAGATGTCAAATGCTGTTGTCTCATTTGAATGTAGAAAACAGAGAAATGTAGCACTGTCCTCAACAGAAGCTGAATATATTTCAATATCAGAAGCCAGTAAGGAGGCTATTTATTTAAAAAACTTATTGTTTGAAATTTTAGGTACTTCAGAACCTATTGTTTTATATAATGATTGCCAAAGTGCACAAAAATTAATTTTAAATCCTACATTTCATCGGAGATCAAAACACATTGATATTAGATACCATTTTATAAGGGAAGCTGTAGCAAATAATTTTGTTAAAATTGATTATCTGGAAACAACTGAAATGCCAGCAGAAATTTTAACCAAAAGTTTAGCATCTGTCAAACATAAATATTTTTCTGAAAAACTTGGCATTCTACCTGTTTCACAATATTTGTAATTTTTTTTTGTGTTTAGCTAATTAAGATTATTTTTTTTAATTTTGTTAAGCGTAGGTGTTAATCTTATAACAAAATATAAAAATAATATTTTCCACTAGAGCCATCTGTGGCCATGCTATATAACTATATATTTATACTATAATAAATGTCAGTCCCTTCTAAAACGTCTACTGCGTATTATTTATTAGCAATGCACACAAAATGTCAAAGAAAAACATACTCTCGATCATCAATTATTTATATATCAATTATAATGTTATGATCTGAGGTCAGTCATGGTGCAGGTGCATAAACGTGTGACTGTAAACACGATAGGTCATGGGTTCGATTTTCTCTCAAGGAAATGAAATATTTAATATTTTTATTTCTTCGCTCTGGTGTCAAGACAAGCCGCGGCGTTAAGGTCCGGCACTGAACACGCAATATCTTTGATTTTTCTTCCGCCTGTCCTTCTATTTGTCGGGGCAAGTATCTACTACCTATACTAATATGAAATAATCAAACGTATCTCATCTATTATGGTGAGCAAAAGCAAAAAAAAACAAATGGTTTAAATTACAATTCATTAAGCGTATAGATAATTTTACTAAAATAACCACCCAATTTTCCCTAACTACACTTAACTAATATTAAGTAAATAAATGATCATATAGTTCAGGCGTGTGAATTCGCGGACGAGCTAGTTATTTAATAAAAAATAATACTTTTGTACTTTAACCTTTAGCGAGGCCGTCGTGGCCCGGAGGCACAAGGGTGTGACTGTAACGCGACTGTTGTGGGTTCGATCCCCGCTCGAGGGAATGAAATATTTATTTAAATTTATATTTCCATTTCTTTGCTCTGGTGTCGAGGCAAAGCGCAGCCGTATGTTCCGCCACTCAACACGCAATGCCTCCAAAAATTCGGCGGAAATTAGGGAATGGAGTGTCTTAACACTAGGTTCCCTCTGCCTACCCTGCTGTGTGCAGGATACAGCGTGAAGCTGATTTTTTTTACCTTTATTTCTTTCTGTAGGAAAAACAAATTTCTAGCTTTATTTAATTTATAAGAAAATATCTAAGATACAATACTTACTATCTGCTTGATCTTTGTCTATAAAATTTTCTACCTATTATTACTTATTACCTAACAAACATAAAATGTTGTATTGATTTCTTTCAAAAAATGCTATAAAGGCAATCTTCTTTAGAAATTAATCCTTAATAATCCTTAATACCTAAATATTTCGTCTACGTTTTTCATCAAATATATTTTCTTACATTTACAAAAATAAGAGTTCAGCTAATTTAACAAGGCATAGCTCGATTTGCTGAATTAACTTATTTGTTGATAGATTAACATCAAAGTCGTTACAGTCGTGCTCTTTGCTCTCATTACTGTGTACATGTTCACAAATTTAAATTTTCTCAATGCACGTAGAAGCTTCAAACATTTAAATTAAGCTGGAAAATGTTCTATCATTTACTTATACAAACGTAGCAAAAATTCTCTTAATGTTAGAAACTAGCAACTCAAACGCTGCTTCACTAGCTTAAACTTATTTGTTATATTAAAGGCTAATTATTCAACATTTTTACTTAAATACTAGCCTATGTTTTATTCTAACGTATATGCTATGTTTAATTTAAATCCGATCATTTTCATCGGTATTTTTGTGTGAAAGCGATTACTACACATTAACAAGCTTTCAAGATTATAATAGAGACTCAAACGCGGCTTTTTTATATTATAGCTAAAGAATGTTCACATGACATGTTAAGTGCAAATTTTATTGTTAGGTTTTGGATACCATAGCGCTTACATCTACACTTAAACACACTATATCCCGCATATAGCAGGGTAAGCAAAGGAAATCTAGTGTTAAGACAATCCGTCCCTCATTGAATTTTTCTTGGTACTGCGTGTTAAAGAGAGGAACTCAACGCAGGGCTTTTGCCTTGGTGCCTGAACGAAGAAAGGAAAATATTAAAACATAATAATTCATTCCTTCGATGTGGTGATGGAACCTACAACAGTCACATTCATCTTTCCTTTTAGCTTTAACCTAAACAATCATTAATAAACATCCTACGAAATACAGCGCGAATACATTTGATTCAATTAGTATTGTAATTTAAAATGACGCCCAATATCGGATATGAAATCTTTGGTGTAATTTCTAAGCCGCTTTAGGAAAAACAACAACAATAATGCTCCATTAAGAAAATAAATCTGACAAGTTTCGTTACGCCCTTATTGCTGCACGTTTGTATCACGGCATGCACTACGATCTTTTACTATAGCCGTCCAATACCTTTGCACGTCCCAATAGTAAATTAAGAGCGTTGTTATAAACTCATTAGCTAAGTAAAATCACTTTTATATTTTTTTTTCAGCTTCACGCTTTATCCCGTACACAGCAGGGTAGGCAGAGGGAACCTAGTGATAAAATACTCCGTTCCCCATTTCTCGCCGAATTCTGGAGGCATTGCGTGCTGAGTGGCGGAACTCAACGCTGCGCTTTGCCTCAACACCAGAGCGGAAAAATGGAAATATAAATTTAAATAAATATTTCATTTCCTCGAGTGGGGATAGAACTCACAACCAGTCACGTTTACAGTCATACTTTGTGCCTCTGCGCCACGACTGGCCTCACTTTTATATAATACTTTGATATTATATTTTTGCATATTTTCCTTTATTATTATTAAGCTATATCTTTTAATATTAAGCTTTGTTTAAGTAAAATAATTTTTACTACCATTTTTTTCCATTGCTACGATATCATTGTAATTTTCTAATAATAGTACGAAGTAGACACGACTGTTTCAGAACATCTCATTTCAGTGACAAGTACTACGTTTTCATATTAAGATGAAACATATTTCACCTCACGTGTGACACTGATTTAACACGAATGTAGAATCTCAAAGAAATTGGATAATTTTCTGCTGAAATTTTGAAAGACACCCAATATACGTTTTCTAGAGACATAATCTAGTGCCAAGTCTAGTATTATTAAATAAAAAACTTTGTTAGTTTTGGATATGGCTTTGTAAAAGAAAACATATAATTTTTTAAAGTTAAATATAATATTTCGTGAAGATGTATATAATAATATGGCATTTTTTTTATAATTTCAAAATAATATTTTAATCTCTCTTGCCGAACGATAATTCTAAGTAATTATATTTGGAAATTTGTAAAAATCTCTCTCCAGAGATGCTAACTAACAACATAAATAAATAAGTTGTATAAGTATGGCTTAGTTAGTCAGACCGCTTGGACGGTTTCCAAAAAGGTGCGTGGTTCAAATCTCGCTACGTTAAAATTTTTAAACGTTATCTTAATAAATATGAGTTAAAATTTAGTTTAATTTGATTTAATTTATTATTATCGCTATTCTGGATCGTTTTCAGCGATGTTATCGCTGAAATATACACACGATACACGTGTAAAATTATTTGTAATCAATAACCAACAACGTTAACTGTTACATCAATTATAATTAATTTAATATATACTTAGAACACAATACATATAGGATTATAATATAGCAATTTGCTTGAATATACATATTTCTATAGAATTATCAAAAAATTAAAATTAAATTAAATTAGCTTCACGCTGTATCCCGCACACAGCAGGGTAGGCAGAGGGAACCTAGTGTAAAGACACTCCGTTCCCCACTTTCTGCCGAATTTTGGAGGCATTGCGTGTTGAGTGGCAGAACTCAACGCCGCGCTTAACCTCGACACCAGAGCGAAGAAATGGAAATATAAATTTAAGTAAATATTTCATCTCCTCGAGTGGGGATCGAACCCACAACCAGTCGGTTTTACAGTCACACTTTATGCCACTGCCCCACGACTGGCCTCAATCAATTGGGACTAACAAGGGGAAAGCTCAATATAGACCTTTTGCCGGACTAACTTTCTGCGGTTCAATGAAAAGTCCTCGTTTGCACGATTATGGAAGTTGCAAAATCAATAGGTACTTACGGTAATGTTTTTAAGAGTAATCTAAAAGACATTATTTTACTTTGAAAGTAATATAATGTTAAATTAGCTGTGTGTGGCGCAGTGGCACAAATGTGACTGTGGACACAACAATAGAGGGTTCCGATTTCCACTCGCAGAAGTGAATTATTTTATGTTGTCTTTTCCTCGCTATAGTAACAAGACAAAGCGCGGGGTTTAATTATTAAGTACTATTATTTTTGTTACATTTACACTGTATTCCACATGTAGCAATACATCAAGTGTTTAGATTAGAAGCTCCTTTGTCCACTTTCCGACGAATTGTTCAAGATATTTATTATACTCACCACTACTCAATACGCATATTAAAGTGGGAAACGGAGTTTCTTAACACTGGGTTAACCTGCTAAATGCGGGATACAGTGTCTAATCTAAAAAATATTAGCAATTATTAGCCTTTGGTGTTAATAATTAACCAAAATGGTGAAATCAAATTATTTTGTCATTGAAAAGGAAAAATGGGAAAACGTCCCATTTTTGGAAAACCCAGCGTTGAATACTTTTACTCGTCTTATGTACCTATAAATAAATAAAAACTGTAGCACGCAATGATTTCTCACCTATAGTAAACATTTTGATGCAGAGAGTTTGTGAAGACGTCACTTAATATTAACATTCTTTTCATAAAGAAACACTCAAGCAAAGATAAGTTTTTAATTAGTTACGTATTTGTTATTTGGTAGGTTATCTCACGGGAAAACGTTGAACGTATATGATTCATGTGTTTTAAAGAAATATTGACGGTACCTGCAATCTATAATTGAAATTAATTTATTTGAAATATATGTAATAATTTTAAGATTATTTTGTACTTTTAATAACTTATTACGTTATTAAATATAATATATATTAAACAATATTTTTTATTTTTATAATATTTCAGGTTATGCAGTAATATGAGAATTGTAGTTAAATTAATAAAGAGATAAATATTTTTTAAGGTTCACACTATATCCCCATCATAGCAGCTTAAACAGGAAACCTAGTGTTAAGACACATATTTTGAATGGCGAAATTCAATGCCGCAAATTTACTTGTTACCAGAGTAAGAAAATTAAAATAGTGAATTGTCCCAAGTGGGAATAAAACTCACGAACGTATCTTTGCGCGTCGGCGGCCTCAACGGTAAAATTATATTCTATAGATCTTAAAAGAAAAAAAACATAATTTTATGGAAAATAAATTCTTTATCCACTTTAGGTTGATATACAAGCAGGCTTCTCAGAATATTTTTAAAATAATATTAGTACAAACTGCGGTGTGTATATAGGCAATTCTATCATGTCCGTACATCCACCGGGCCGAAGCTACATTATTCGAAATAAATATTTGAAATATTAGTTTAAGGACTTACGATAGTTTAATGTCAAAAACCACTGCTCGCGGCACAGTTACCTCGGGCAGTTAAATTGGATGATACACAACTATATTTTTACGTTTGACCTGATGAGTGAAGGATTATGTAGTGTAATAGCAGCTCTAGAAAATATAATGTAACCACAATCTTATTTCGTTTGTAAAATGTAAATTATTCCAAACATACCAAAAGTTAAAGAATTAAAAATTATTTAGTTCATGTTATTTTATCTGATCTCCTTTTTTTAACTATAAAATTTATAACCAACGACAGGTGTCAAATTCTTAATTTAAAAGTGTAATATCATATTCCTCTATCTTTTTTATCTTTTTTATCTGCCAAAGGTAAAGAACGCATAGTCTAATTGCTACTTAATAGAATACACTTACGTGATCAAATACTAAGGTTTTTATTATAAATTGCTATTAGCATTAAGGCAGCTTCTGCAATTTTATTTCATCTAGGAACATAGCTATATGTTATATTTTTTGTAGAAATAACTCACCGTCAAAAATTTATATTTATTTTGGAAGTAATAAATCTTTTATAATATAATTTTGTTTTTTATTTATTTTACTCACTCACTAATGACGGAACGGGAAGGTTAAAATTGAACATTAAATTTCTTGTAAAAGATTAAAGTCGTTAAGATCGTTTATGTACTACTTGGAATTGGTAAGTAATAATTAATATAAATCAGATAATAAAGAGCTTGATCCAACACACCGAGTACAAGGCGAGTACAGGCAATAGTAAAATTTATTTGAAATATTAACAAATCGAAAAATACATTCTTTTACTTGCATAGTAGGGTAGACAGAGGTAATCTAGTATCAAGACCATTTTCTTTCATTTGAATAGTAGAACGTGCAGGACGAAACGGAACGTGGAGGCCAGTCGTAGCGCAGCGGTACCAAGTGTGACTGAAAATCGACTGGTTGTGGGTTCGATCCCCACTCGAGGCGATGAAATATTTACTTAAATTTATATTTCCATTTCTTCGCTCTGGTGTCGAGGCTAAGCGCGGCGTTGAGTTTTGCCACTCAACACGCAATGCCTCGGCAGAAAGTGGGGAACCAAGTGTCTTAACACTAGGTTCCCTCTGTCTACCCTGCTGTGTGCGGGATACAGCGTGAAGCTGATTTGATTTGATTTTTTGCAGGAAGTGACTAAATTTTAAATGATGACGATAGCCAATTAGTGCTTGTACGAGTTTGTGGATGTTTTATCTTTTTTTTTTATTTTTTTAAACATTTTTGAAGTATAATTCCACATTTAGAAAAGAAAATACTTATTTAGAAAACGTATAAAAGTATTTTATCTTGTTAAAGATTTATTGAATATTAAATATTATTGAAACTTTATATTAAATTGCTGTAACTATGAATATCGCTCTTCCTTGAGTAAGTAAAATATTTTCAATTTTATTAATAAAATTATATGAGAATAAGTTATTTTAAAGTTACTATAATCTTATGGCCGTCGATACGTAGTGTCATAAGCGTGTCATAAACGCGGCGGTTGTGGCTCCGATCTCCACTCGGAAGAGTGAATTCTTTAATATTTTCACATTCTCTCGTTGGTAACAACGCAAAACGTGGCATTGAGTGAGAAAGAAGAAGAAATTTTAATAATACAAAAAGGCGGTCTGCGTAAATTTCATTTCCTTATTACACTATTGTGGACGTAGGGTCTGTGAGGCTTAGGGCCTTGTATTTATTGGTTATTCTCCGACTGCGTTTTTCAAGGGAAGAATACAATTTATATATATGTATTTACTTATTGTACATGAATAGGCTTAACCCTTAACTGGTATCGTAAATTTGGCAAACGTAATTGGTATTATGGGGGCCTTGCAGCCCCCAAGTGTTTTTTGCTTTTAGCTTTTAGGAAACAAATTTTAACTATACTCACATCATAAATGACAAATAATAAGCTCGATTTATGCAATCAATTATTTTTTAATTAATATTCTTGCTTAATAATTACAAGAGATCACAAAATAGTAAAAACTTTTTGTAATATTATATTATTTTTTTATGCTAATAATATCTATGAAACTTATTGTTTGGAAGGACTTTAGAAGAACTATTTCTTCTATTGTTTTATCACTTACAGGCCGCGACATCTTGATGGAATGGTCGTAAAAAAAGAAACAAATAAAAATTATAAAAATTAAAATTATAAAACCTAACGTAACTGGTGTCGTGGGGGCCGCGACCCACAACTTGCGCATACCTGGGTGAGTGATGCAGCGCTCAACATCCGGCACCCACCGCAAATAACGACGTAATGATAATACTTACACAGACCCCTTGTTCTAGCAACGACTAGGTAGTGGTCTGTTCCCAGCTCAGCACCTCTAAACACTCGAATATGCTGACCCACTAGGAATAAATCTATCATACTTTTCCTTTCCGCTCGCTCCCATGTATACATGTGAATTTGTTTGTGGTCAAACATTGTGTTTGCCACAAACAAATTCCTTTCCTTGCAAATTTCCGATATAAGCTTTCCAGCCTCATTTATTCTCTTGTCACCATACTGACCTGGCACTACCTCGTAACCTTGTAAATTTATAAGGAAAATGATAAAAAATTACTAGTTTCGGACTTTTTCCTTTGTGTACACCCAATTACTTAACTGGATGCCAAATTTCACCGTTCTAGGTCTTCTAGAACTGTGTTAGAATTAAGGTCTATAGGTCAGTCAACTCCCTGTTAAAATTAACGATTTTCGGACTTCATTATCTGAATAACCGTTTGAGCTGAATTTATGAAATTTGATGCACGTATACAAGTACGAGGGTCTAAATTTTTAAGCCAAATTTGACAGGTTTATGTGGAATAGTTTTTGAGTTATGAAAAGGTAAAAAGTGGCTTCAAGTGGTTCGTGTAAAATTACCCTCGGTGCTGCTCGTCAGTTGTGATTTACTGAACTTGGCCACGCGCGACCGCGCGTAATGATAGAAAGGACCTGTAATAACATTCACACAGCAAGCTTACTGATATTCTAAAATTAAAATAGTTTTTAGAAACAGTTTAATTTGTGAATACGATAGTTTTTTTTTTAAATTATAAGTAGAAGAACTTTGTCTATACTAATATTATAAAGAGGTAAGATTTGTATTTTTCTATGTATGTTTGTAGTGTTTTCACACAAAAACTACCAGACCGATTTTAAAAAATCTTTCACTATTAGAAAGCTGCATCTTTACTGTCCCACATAGGCTATATTACATTTTCAAAAAAATAGGGATCTCTAATAAAAATGCAACAATGTAACCCAAGGTGTGAAGAAATTGATCTTAAAAATTTTATCATCGCGTGCGCTGCGAAAACTATTAATGATAGAACAAAACAATGTTCTACAGTATTATAGAACGCATCAATATCTATAAAAAAAGTATGCGATACCATATGCCCAACTGCTGTAGTTATGACAATATAACTAGTTTTTTATATTTTATAAGTTGATGAAAGTGCCGATAATAATCAAACCATATTATTCATACCTCTGCTTTAATCCTTATTCTATTAAATGATATTTTATTAAAGATAATTTCAATATGTGTAAAGTATTTTAATATTTTAAATTAATAAAATCGGACATTCCATTCAAAAGATATAACGAATTTAAAAATATCACTCTAAAGAAAATCATGTAATAATAAAAAATGCGGAGTGTGTGGCCTCGCGCTTTCTATCCAATCTAGAGATTGGATAGATATACGATAGGCGGGGTGGGGAGGAGGTGCACCGATATCACTAACATTATGAAGACAACCGATTAGATGTTTTGTTTCTTTATTTGAAATGAATAGGCCCCGAAACTACGGGACAGATTTGGAAAATTCTTTTACAATTAGACGATTAACGTGTAAAGAAATACCAAAAAAAACCTTATATCAAAGCAAAAAGCAAAGTGATATACTCCAATTTTATAGAAGACATCAATATCAACAAAAAAGTTTACGATACCATGTGTAACTGTTAGAGTTATGCCACAATAACTAATTTTCAAAAGAAAATGTGCAAACTAACTAGAACAGAGCCGCCATTGTAGTACAGAGGGACATGTAAAAAATATATGTATTATTGTGAAAGCATAAAAAGAGTGTGTAATTTCTCTATAGATTATAAATCATAAGAAATCTGTCATCGCATGCGCTGCGGATAATATTTAGTGATAGAATAAAACATTGTCTTATGGTATTATAGAACGCATCAATCTAGCCGGTCTGTCGTGGCGTCGTGGCACAAAGTGTGGCTGTAAAATCGACTGGTTGTGGGTTCGATCCCCACTCGAGGAAGTGAAATATTTATTTACATTTATATTTTCATTTCTTCGCTCTGGTGTCGAGGCAAAAGCGCGGCGTTGAGTTCCGCCACTCAGCACGCAATGGCTCCAGAATTCGGCGGAAAGTGGGGATCGGAGTATCTTAACACTAGGTTCCCTCTGCCCACCCTGCTGTGTGCGCGATACCCCTTGAAGCTGATTATTTTTTATCATTATCTATTAAAAAAGTCCACGATAACATATGTTCAACTACTATAGTTATGCCAATATAACTACTTTTTTATATTTTAAAATTTGATAAAAATGCCGACAATATTTAAAACATATTATTTATACCTCTGTATAAATCCTTTTTTCAATACCTGTAATAGGTATTTCAATACCTGTTAAATACTTTTTAAATTATTAAAATTGGACATTCTATTAAAAGATATAATAAATTTTAAAATGTCAATCTAAAGAAAATAATGCGGTATGGCCTCGCGCACGGTAGCGGAGTGAGTCTACGGGGGTGGGGATCGTACATCGATATCACTAAATATATGAAGACAACTGATTATTTCTTTACATATTTTGTTATTATGGTGTATGGTATTGTTTTGTTTCTTTATTTGAATTGAATAGGCCCCGAAACTACGAGAGGGGATTTGAAAAATTCTTTTACAATTTGACGATTAACGTGTAAAAAAATATTAGAAAAAAAACTTATATCGCGTACGCTGTGAAAATTATTAAGAATAGAGCAAAGTGATGTACTAAAATTTTATAGAAGACATCACTATCTACAAAAAAGTTTACGATACTATGTGTTACTGTTAGAGTTTTGGCACAATAAATATACGTAATAAATCAAAAAATAGACAAAAAAGACATAAAAAAATATACGTATCATTGTAATAGAATAAAAAGAGTCGACGCCGCCGAGGCACAGGGGTGTGACTGCAATGCGGCGGTTGTGGGTTCGATTCCCACTCAAGGGAATGAATTATTATTTCTATATATTTTCATTTCTTCGCTCTGGCGCCAAGGCATAAGCCCGGCGTTCAGTATTGCCACTTAACACGCAATGCCTCGAAAAATTCAGCGAAAAGTGGGGAACGAAGTGTCTTATGTTCCCTCTGCCTACCCTGCTGTGTGCGGGATACAGCGCGAAACTAAAAACAATAAAAGGAGTTTATAATTCCTCTATACATATACTGTTTTCTATTGTGTCATAATGAACAGCTTTAAACTTTGCATACAAAGATATCCCGTAGTATATCTATTTTTTTCAATTATTATTACCAATACAGTATCGATACTAATGTGGTATCTATATATTTATATATATTAAATATTTTATCACTCATTAGTGTTTTTTAATTAAACAACTTTCTAAAATGTACTTACCTTAAATGCGCTGTAATAACTAATAGAAGCTATATTTTATCCGGGAATTAAAATTAAATTAAATTAGCTTCACGCTGTATCCCGCACACAGCAGGGTAGGCAGAGGGAACCTAGTGTTAAGACACTCCGTTCCCCACTTTCTGCCGAATTCTGGAGGCATTGCGTGTTGAGTGGCAGAACTCAACGCCGCGCTTAACCTCGACACCAGAGCGAAGAAATGGAAATATAAATTTAAGTAAATATTTCATCTCCTCGAGTGGGGATCGAACCCACAACCAGTCGGTTTTGCAGTCACACCTCGTGCCGCTGCGCCACGACCGGCCTCTATAGTATAGATAACCAAACTAAAAAAATATCCAATATTAGGGTTCTGTACTTCAAAAGGAAAAAAAACGGAATTCTTATAGGATCACTTTGTTGTTTGTTATAAAAGTGCATCCGCCACGGCCGCCTGGCTCCTTTCCTCCGGGCGTAAAAGAAGGGCGTGGTCATATTGCCTAAGGCTGGAAAGAGCCCACGACGCCCTGAGGGTTACCGACCTATAATCCTCATCAGCGCGGTGGCGAAGTTATTCCTTCCACTTCTTCAGCACCACGAAGCAAGCAGTTTGGCGAGCGGGCATTCAACCACTCTGCAGGTGGCCAGAGCGGGCCACTACGCTGCAGCAGCGATTAACCGAAAGGAGAGTGCAATAGTTTCTCGACGTAGCACCCGTTTTTGACCGTGTGTGTTATCCGGGGCTACTTTATAAAGTGCTCAGAGCCGTCCGAACCATAACGTCACGCATGTCCTTACCGACTACCTACCTGATAGGACATTTTGCGTGAGAGTGGAGAGTGTAGCAGCACCGATGAGACATCCCAACGCAGCGGGTCACCATATTGGTGCTCTATGCCGACAACATTGCCCTCTGGAAGACTCTAAATGTCTACCAAACAACCAAGAAACTCTAGCGAACCCTTGACCTGATGCCGAACTGGCTGACGGAGTAGAGTCTTGCCCTTAACGTCGCCAAGACACAGCCGATTACATACTTTGCTAAGCGTGCAGGGCCAGCAGGTCCCCTGGAGCAGCAGAGCGACTATCTTAAAGTTGTTATTAACAGAAGACTTTCGATGACAGGGCAAGTCAAAAAAGCCTCCAATGCAGCGAAGACCGCAATGTTCCTGCTGCGACCACTCTTCAGATCCCACCTACCCCTAAGAACGAAGCTATAGCACTACAAGGCGTGGGTCAAGCCTTATCTTACCTACGCCAGTACCAATTAAAGAGGAATCCTGCAGGGGAAATCCTGCAACCAGTCAATCAGGACTCTCACGAGTAACCCAGGCACTATACTACGTGAGGAATACCACGCTTCACCGCAACCTAAAAATAGCAAGGGTCCAACTCGGATCCAATGCGTTACTACGCGCTGATGTATTGTGTTACCTGCACCTAAGGAGCATCGCCCAGTGCACACTCAGCCGCCAGAGGTCAGACGTCGTCTTCCGAGTGATTTTCTATCCTTCCCCGAATTCGACTACTGAGCAGTCACCTGGGTCGCTGGTCACTTAAGCTGGGCCTTCCTGACTGAGGGTCTCAACTGGCTGAGCTAACCGCTCAGGTGGCATTTGATCATCCTTCCAATCCCACCAAAAATCCTTCTCCCTGTATCTGCTCTAGGGCAGGTATACAGTCCTAGGGCCAAAGGGCCCCCTAACGATGCACCCATATTGGATGGGTGACGGTTGAGACCACGGCCAGAAGGCCAACGCCCTGCTGCCGTTCCCCAGCGCCAGTAGAAAGGAGCTGGACGAGAGAATGCTTCAATGCTATTTCTATAGTAAAGTAAGTTTAAAAGCAATTGCACGTATTTTGGAAATCTCTAAATAATTATAATGCAATTTAAATGTAATTATAATTTCAGAGCAACATATTTGGTTTCATCTTTCGTTTAAGTATTTTTAGATAAAAGAATAGTAGGTAGACTATCTATTATGTTGTTAATGACTTTTACCATTTAAGTATTCTGTTGTTTGTGTCATTTGTTTAAGGAACGTAATTCAGTATATTAAGTAAATAATTCAGTAGTTTAAGCGGGCGAAGCCGCGAGTAGGTCGCTAGTTTCTAATATTTTTATAAATAAGTCATACATTAAATCCAATTTAAAAAAAGAATACATTTATTAAAAAATCTGTCGTTTACTTGTGCCCCAGAGCCGGGACTGGCTTCAAGTATTATGTTAAAGTATTGATACTTGAAGCCATAGCATAAAAAAACAATTGAACATGGATGTACATATTGTGACAAATATAAAGGAGAACTGACCTAATATCAATGAAGATAAAATAATTTCTTGGAACTACGTAATAGGGTACTTCTGTATTTGCCAAAAAAATATATTTTTATACTTTTTTGCTTATTAATGTAAATTATATAAATTGTTGTTTTTAATCTTAAATTATATTTGATAAGTGTTCTTGCCTTGATGTTTATATTACAAAGAATTTACGTTATTATTTAATTATATACATATATTATCATGTACTCAAGCAAGTTTTTGAACAAAAAGTCATCTTTGTGCTACGATTTGGACACACATTATGTTCTTTTACTAATTATTTCCACTTGGAGGAATGTTTTTTCTACGATTTTTGTCCCCTGATTCTGATAGGACAAAAACAGAGCGTCTTAACACAAGATTCCATCTACCACCCCTATTATTTTCGGAAAAAAGCCGACCCAAAAATACAATATTTTATCAATACTTAATATTATAAGTGACGCATAAAATCATATTCACGAAGCATTATATTGGACGGCAAAGCACAAATTCACGCACCATAGACTTACATAGCCATCAAAGGTAATAAATAGCAAAAGTACTTTCTGAATATTGTCACCAAATTTGATACAATGTCAACACTACATGTCTATACTTGCCTAACAACTATGTTTGTCCTTGAATATTTCTTCCTTTTATAGGCAATCAGCTATATTGGACTTTAAAATGATTTTAACTTTTACAGTTTAATGGTAACGTGTGGGGAAAACTTGAGCACAAGTACTTGAATATAAATAATTGATGGTGCTTGATTAGCTTAATATCCGACCCTATAGTTATTTTTTGAGGCCAGTCGTGGCGCAGCGGCACGAAGTGTGACTGTAAAACTGACTGGTTGTGGGTTCGATCCCCACTGGAGGAGATGAAATATTTACTTAAATTGATATTTCCATTTCTTCGCTTTGGTATTGAGGCTAAGCGCGGCGTTGAGTTCTGCCACTAAACACGCAATGCCTTCAGAATTCGGCAGAAAGTGGGGAACAGAGTCTTAATATTAGGTTCCCTCTGCCTACTCTGCTGTGTGCGGGATACAGTGTGAAGCTGTTTTTTTTTTTTAGTTATTTTAAGCAGAATATTTTCAACTTTAACGTAGTTTGAAATTACAAAAGTTTTCCATTATCACTCGCATGAGCACGTCGCATTGAATATAATTTCTTCTCGAATAGATATAAGCGGATGATTCAATTTGAATCAATTTACGTAAAATACTAAGTTTATTTTCCTCTCCAAAATACTTTTTCGATTTGCTCGATTAAAACACATAATGTGAATACATTTTCTGTCATTGAATAGATTTTTTATTAAGTTATGTTTTTTTATAAAGTAATGTTTTAAAATTTTATTAGATTGGTTTCTGATATGGACTCCAAATATGATCACCCTCCCTTAAAATTTCAAATTCAAAAATCTGTACAACAATAGAAAATTAAGAATTTACATACAAATAAGAAACAATTGGAAACTAGCACTATAGTATTGTGTTATCTTCTGTATTGGATAATGTGAAGGAAAACTGCAGTGCGTATAAATTACTTTATTTAATTATATTTTTTTCATAGACCAGTCGTGGCGCAGCGGCACAAAGTGTGACTGTAAAACCGACTGGTTGGGGGTTCGATTCCCACTCGAGCAGATGAAATATTTACTTATACCAGTGTGTCTCCCGGCCTCGGGGAATTACCATCATTGCCGCCTTTTCTACGTCCACTGCTAGACAAAGGCCTTCCTCGCGAATCTCCACGGCACTCGGTTCTGCGCTGCTCGCATACAGCAGCGGCGCCGGCAGCATATGATACAAAAATAGGATATTTTATTCAAGAAATCATTAAAGACGCGTCGATTTCAATTGATACGTAAAATACTAAGTTTATTTTTCTCTCTGTGCAATGCAATGTTCAATGCCTCCAGAATGCGGCAGAAAGTGGGGAACGGAGTGTCTTACACTAGGTTCCCTCTGCTTACCCTGCTGTGTGCGGGATACAGCGTGAAGCTGATTTTATTTGATTTATTTTTATTTAATATTTAGTTAGTAGTAAAAAATACATTCCAAATTTCAAAACTTTAAATACTTGGCAGAATTGTAAATACAACAAAGTTTGAGTGCCAGGCGTTTCTGTCAAGCAACCTCTAGCCACAACAGCTATAATTTACACAGTTTAAACCATTTCCATTCAGAATTGTTGTCGAGCTTTTCAAATTTAATTCATATATTTCAATTTATTTCAATTTAATTTTGGGTTTTCTATTTATTTATTTTTTCTGTATTCAGTATATAACAGGTATGTAGTGTTAAAAATTAAGACAAATTCAACTTTGCGTTTTGTCCTATTACAACAACTATACATGTAAAAAATTTATTGTCACGAGTAAGAATCGATCTCACAGCCGTCGCGCTTACAGTCCGACGCTACGGCGGTGCGCCACGATGGCCTCATAACAACACTTTATATTTATTTTATGGCTCAGAGCGCATTGTCATAGAGCACGTATACTCTATATGTGCTAACTTATTTATACTTCTGTATATTTTCATAATGTCACAAACTTATATTGTATATATTTTTCATAGTTCATAATGTTATCATATTTTTTAGCTTTGCGCTGCACATAGCACCCTACATTGAGGCAGAGATAACCTGGGAACTCAGTGTTAAGACACTTCGTTCCCCACTTTCCTCCGAATTCTATCAAGCTTATATAGATTTTTTTTTCAGCTTCACGCTGTATCTGGCACACAGCAAGGTAGGCAGAGGGAACCTTGTGTTAAGACCCTTGTTTTGCCCCTGCGCCACGTTTGACTTCAAAAAATCATCAACTGATGATTCTATCAAACTCAATATTATCGAAAATTGTCGATTTTTGATCTGACTGTGTTATTTTTTTATTTTTATGAAAAAATAACAAAGCAGTCAAGTTTCAAAGCAATATAACGACAAACGAAGGACGCTACTTATGTACGTATGTTGTTTTAACACTTTGAAGAAATTTTTATAAAAAAAATATATCCAACCTCTGTGAATATGAATACATTTAAATATCGAAGGGTGAAAAAAAGCTAAGTACTCACGCGTATACTGAATTAAAAAGAGAACGTGTGATATTAATATTTCAAGTATCGCTTTAGATACAATTTTTAAAAAATCATGCTTGTAAAAATGAATGTACCTAGCCTACCTAATGAGTTCTCTTATATAAAGTTATATAAATATACAAAAAGCCTCCTTTTTAACTGTAGTGTGAAAAAAAATCACAAGTGCAGGCTCAACAGTCGGATGTATTTGCCAATTTTCTTTAAGAATCCGATTTTTTCCAAAAAAATCACAAGTTCTCAAATATCTGCTAAACCATTGAAAATCGGATAACATCTTCTAACATGGGGGTTTCTAACATAAAATTAATAGGACCTCTACCCATAGACAACCGTCGATCCGCCGATCGCATCACATCCTGTATATATCAATTAAGGATATTTTATCGTGTGCTACCAAATAACTGTATCACAAATGCAAATATTTAAATATATTTTACTATTTTATATGTATTTATTATGAGAAAATGTTATCAAGGATCGATAAAAATTCTCAATGAACATAGACAATAAAATTAATAAATTAATATTTATTCGTTAGCCATAAGCAAAAATTTGTATATTGATTACAATATGTAAATTTTTTTGTTCATTAATCATCACAGTCGCTTTTGTGGGCTCAATATGTTAAGTTAATTGGATTTTTATTTGGATTACTTTAATTAATTTAAAAAAAAAATAAATCAGCTTCACGCTTCCCGCAAGCAGCAGGGTAGGCAGAGGGAAACTAGTGTTGAGACACTCCGTTTCCCATTTTTCGCCGAGTTCTAGAGGCATGGCGTGTTGAGTGGCGGAACTCAACGCCGCGCTTTGCCTCAACGTTAGAGTGAATAAATATTTTTTTATTTCATTTCCTCGAGTGGGGATCGAACCCACAACCAGTCGATCACAGTCACACTTTGTGCCTCTACGCCACGATTGGCCTCATTTAATTAATTTTAACATAAATAATGTGATTGAATAACAGAGTTAATTAGTCTCAATAATTTTAATTTGTCACTAACGGCCCTTAACTCTCATTTGACATTTTCCCCGCCCCCTTAATGTTCAATGTTTGCGTTTAGTCCTCTATGTAATTATATTAGATATAACAATATTAAGCTATAAACTAACATATTTGTTAAATATCATTTATTACTAATACATTTTCATGTATATATTGTAATTATATATTTTTTTATTATTTTATAGGTGAAGGCAGTATTTTAACTAGACGTCTTTTTGACATACACTCTTCTATTGTGAAATATAGTCTCTTTTTTCCCGTACAATCTCATTCGTGTGTTCTCCATACAACGTGACATTGTCAAAGTGTTTGGTGCTCAACTAGATCGCTCGAAGAGCCTTAAATTAAGAACTGAACTGAACTCATTTGACATTTATGTCTTTGATGGGATGTGTTTATACACAATACAACAATTGTTGAAATAATTAATCATTTCAATAATTCAATAAATTGAGAGGGTCTAAGAGAGACTCCATGAGCCAAATGAGCTTGGTAGGTATTTTATTAATAAGCCTTGGTTATATTCTAGTATGATGTTAAAAATCATTCTAGAATATTATATTATTATATAACAATCGCTATAATATCATAGGTTTATAATTTTTTATAGCTTCCTCCCGCACATAGCAGGTTAAGCACAGTCTATTAAGCCATCCCGTTCCCATTAAGTCACTTTCGTTCCACACTTTCCGCCAAATCATGAAGGCATTACGTGTTGAATAGCAGAGATCAACGCCGCACTTGAGTTACCAGAGTAAGGAAATGAAATAATATATTATATATATTTAATTTTGTGTGGGAATCGAACCCACAACGTGTCGTGTTGACACACTTGTGCCCCAGTCAGTCAATATAACATCACTCAATATATATTATATTGTCACAATATATTTTTCAGTTCTCAATTGTACCAGTACCAAATCGACATTATCTTCATCCATCTCCAAATTAATTTCTCGCAAAGAGAAAGCAGCCTCAACAGAATTTCTTTGAAACTTTAATTGGTTTCGTTCTCATATTTCGAGCCTATTTTTATTTAAAGAATTGGCACGTCTTTTACATAAAAAAAATATTTTTTAAATTATAATTTTTTTCAGCTACTGGCTTTATCCCGTAAAGCAGTGAAGGCAGAGATATCCTTAAATCATGATACTCCATTCTCCACTTTCACACAGATTCAAGATATTCGTAATGGAACACAACGTCGTTTTTGGTCTAATCGGAGAGTGTACTGAAACAATACAATTATACATTTCACCGAGTGATGATCGAACTCCCAATCATAGTTTTTGCAATTCCACCGCGCCATGATGGTCTCGAATTCTAAAATTATAATTTAAAATACAATTATACATGACCATGGTGTTTATCAATATACAAAAATGGATTTTCCTTATCAGTATAATTTAAGTAACGAATGCATCAAGCACGGTAGAACTCTACTATTAATAACCCTTACAATTTTATTTAATAAAATTCTAGAAGAGGGTCAACCCAAAAACATAGAAAATTACCGCTATAAGCCGATAAGACTTATGTCTTGCTTACATAAAGTTTATGCTTCTTGTTTATTAAAAAGAATATCGCATCGCACAGTTAGGCTCATGCCAACCGAAGGAACAAGCGGGTTTCCGAAACGGATGCAGCACTACAGATTATATTCATACTATAGACGATTTGATCGAAAAGTATGTCGAGTACAAAAAACCACTCTACGTAGCTTTTATTCATTACTAGAAACCTTTCGAATCTAAACAAAATATAAAAGAAAAATATGTAAATATTATCAAAAAATCATAAATTGTACTAGTAATATTTATAGCTTTCAATAGAAATAAATCAAGATCTGCACTGCAGCGTATAATAGGAAGGAAATGGGATAGAACGATATGTGAAATTTATGTTCACTTATGAAGGCCTCGAGTTGGTATATAAAGAGGCATACATAGAATATGGAAATGGATAAAGTAAAAGAATACTCTGAACAATTCTTAATACAAATAAATTTAGATGCGAGGCCGGTCGTGGCGCAGAGGCACAAAGTGTGACTGTAAAATCGACTGATTGTGGGTTCGGTTTATCACTCGAGGAAGTGAAATATTTATTTACATTTATATTTTCATTTTTTCGCTCTGGTGTCGAGGCAAAGCGTGGCCTTGAGTTCCGCCACTCCGCACGCAATGCCTCCAGAATTAGGCGGAAAGTAGGGAACGGAGTGTCGAACGGAACCTCTCTTTGCCTACTCGGCTGTGTGCGGGATACAGCGTGAAGCTGATAAAAAAAAGTTAGATTGTCTTTACGATTACATTAAGTCCTTATTAACGTCCTATAACTGACTGATCATTATTATATATATATAATTTGATCATTTTTTGATCTTTTGTTTAACTTTTTGCATAAAAATATTTGATTTATTAAGTGGGTAATTCGTTAATAAGTCGATTTTCCTTATATCTCGCTACCAAGCTCAAAAAATTAATATATATTAAATATTGTATTATTTAAACGTAATATGATTGTATTATAAAGCACAGGCAAGAGTTATTAAATAACACCAAAATGTTAGTATCAAAATTATATAAGAAGTATAAGGGAGCACTAAGAGAGGATTCTCCGAAGTACTTTCAAGAACGATATACGACGAAATTTTAAGCTTTAGAAACGTGAGGTCCACGCAAATGAGGCCGTGGGTGACAATGTATTATAATAGAAAAATATTCCCATTTATTAAATTAATCTTATACTAAATTTAAGAAAAAAAGAACTGCATAACAAAGTAACAGTACACGGTAAATTAAAATAGTAGGAGGCCGTCATGGCGCAGGGCACAGGTTATTTGTTCAATTCCCACTCGAGGGAATAAAATAATAAATATTTTCATTTCTTTGCTATGGTAACAGGACAAAGCGCGGCGTTGAGTCCTGCCATTTAACATAGAAAATGGGAAACGGAAGTTTCTTACTGGAATATGGGGTCTCTTAACGCCACCTACCCTGGTTCCCTCTGCCTACCCTGCTATGCGCGGGATACAGCATGAAGTAAGAGATGAAGCAAGAATTGAGTTAAATATAATCAGGATAACAAAGCTTGCCATAAAATGCTGACGAAATTAAAAAAAAACAATAAAAAGATAATTGTAAAAGCAAACATTTGGTAGGCCGGAAAAGTAATAACATTAATTATGGATTGTAATACAATAAATAAAAATATTTACATCCAAGTTACATATACACTTTCCAGGAAGATTGCCGATACAGGAATAGAGATACTAACAACATAAATAAGTTGTAACAAACGTATAAAAGTTTCGACGTAGCTTCTTAATGAAAACGTATGGCTTAGTGGTCAGAGCGCCTGGTGGGTTTCCAGGAGGCGTGGGTTCGAGTCCCGCTACGTTCAAATTTTTATACGTTTTCTAAATAAGGACCTTACAGTTAGTTACCCTGCCCATACGACACCGTCTGGTCAATAAGTACTCTATTTGAGTTGAGTGGGACC
Organism: Heliconius hermathena; assembly: GCA_013403705.1. Taxonomy (NCBI): domain Eukaryota; kingdom Metazoa; phylum Arthropoda; class Insecta; order Lepidoptera; family Nymphalidae; genus Heliconius; species Heliconius hermathena. Next base: position 22,462 of record JAAIXJ010000822.1, read on the forward strand.
CGCTCTTATACGTGATAAGGTGCTGAGGATTCTTTTGGAAGAACGTATTCACGACGGCCAGATCAGACGCAATACAGGTTCTCAGAATATTTTCTCCCTCTGTATTNCTTCATACTGCTCCCAGAATGTTTCCTTTTCGGACGCGCTCCATCCTGCCTGGGGAGCATAGACACTGATTAAGTTTGTGGTAACGCCCTCAATTAGTACACTTACTCGCATCAAGCGGTCGCAGCGACGGTCAACTTCAAGGAGCCCATTCTGAAGGTCTTCAGAAAGCACTACCGCCACACCGTTTCTACCCGTAGGTGACCCAGTGTATATAAGCCGGTAACCCTGTCCGATGTTACGGGATTTATTGCCTTTCCAGCGAGTTTCCTGGAGGAAAGCACACTGGACCCGACGTCTCATGAGTACATCTGCGAGTTCCCTGTATCGTCCGGTTAGAGAGCCAATATTCCACGTTGCAAAGCGGAGTTTCCGTCTGGGTACTTGTGTCTTTAGCAGTGCCCGTACTTGACACGGTAGCCCTTGTCCACTTATCGCAGGTGTAGGGCGATGTGCCTGCGCGTTGTTTACCGGCGACGCCCTAGCCGTACTCAGTTTCAAAAGTGAACTTTCCATTATAGCGGCGGATGGCGGTTTTTAAATGGAGCGAGTGCCATCTGACCTCCAAAACTCCTTTATGGGGGGAAACCGGGGGGAGAGGAATAGGAGAGATAGAAAAGGGGGAAGGATGATTAGAAGGAGAGGGTAGGAAAAAAGAGGGGATTAAAAGAAAGGGTTTTTCATTTTTATGGACTGGACAGAGGTTATAACATGTGGTGGCTCGAGGATCCGGGGTCGCGTACCCGTATGGCCAAGAACAAATATCGGACAGATACTAGTCAGGGCACCCTCTGAATACACGGGTACTATGGAGAGTATCTGGCAAAATACAAGCTCAAGGATCATTCTAGCTGCAGATATGACTCTACAGTGTAGAGTCATATCTGCAGCTAGAATCATCCTGATGATAATGATGATATGTAGAGTCTACACAGAATGAATCAATTTTTAACCTTGTACTGGACTGGACCACAGCCCGACGTGAGACCGAAAACTACATGAAAGAAAAAATTTGTGTACAAACTATACCCGAAATCATGCAAAATAAAACTAAGTGTAAATACTTTTTAGAGTTATGCACGCATATTACAAATATTATCTGAAAATAAACAGCAGTACAAGTAACATATAGAAAACAAAAAAATAAATAGAATAAATAATAAGAAAATAGAAAATAAATATATATATTCAGAGTGCTTTTGTCATCACCACTTTAAATGAAACCACAGTTTTAACTACAAAAACCTAATATAATTAAAACAAAAAGGTTTTTTTAATTAAAAAGTTTTCAAACAAAATAATTAATAAAATTATCGTTGTAAAATAAAACGCCATTTGTAGTATTCAGATCTTAGGAACCGTAGTGGCTTAGTAGAAAATAGAAGCAAAAATCGCGAGCCAGAAGTTGAGTATGCACCTCAACAACTAATCTTTATAAGAAATCCTTTTGCTAGTCTTCAAAAGATCACAATATGGTATACGCAAGTTTTAGCTGACTTACCAATTCACATATATACTTCAAGGAAACGTGGTCCTATAGCCAAATCCCTCCTAAAACGAGTTTCTAAAGGGGCTAACTTGTTACAGAATAATACTGGTAATGCTGACAATCCACGCGTCGAACCCCTCCGAGATAAAACTTGAAAGCTTAGACGATGGACCTGGACTGTTACCTTACAAACTTAGACCAATAAGACTGACGACTCACCATCATACTTTCCTACAATATGTTAAATTAGACTATATAGAAAATAAAATAGAAGTTTTAATGACCGAGTTAAATAGACTTCAAAATATTTTTAGTAATTACACCAGCTCACGGCTTCATCCGCTTAAACTTGTAAATCATTTGTTTATAAGTACACTGCTACAGTTGCTTTAATAATTTTTTTTTTCAGCTTCACGCTGTACTTCCCGCACACAGCAGGGTAGGCAGAGGGAACCTTTTGTTAAGACACTCCGTTCCCCACTTTCTGCCCAATTCTGGAGGGATTGCGTGTCAAGTAGCAGAACTCAACGCTGCGCTTAACCTCGACACCAGAGCGAAGAAATATAAATATAAATTTAAGTAAATATTTCATCTCCTCGAGTGGGAATCGAACCCAAAACCAGTCGGTTTTACAGTTTCACTTTGTGCCCCTGCGCCACTACTGGCCTCTAAATAAATATATGCTTGCAGAAAATTATTTGTCCTCTATAAAACTTTGGTCTATTGTCAATAATTTTCACAGCGTTCGCGATATAAGGATTTTTTTAACACGTTATTCGTCTAATTGTAGAAGAATTTTCCAAATCGATCCAGCCTTTTGGAGCCTATTCAATTCAAACTAAGAGTAAATATCGATGCACCTTCCCCCGCACCCCCGCAGTCACCATCTACAGTACGCGAGGCCACCGACACTGCATTTTTTATTATTACATGATATTCTCTAGATTGACATTATTAAATTCGTTATATTTTTTGAATGGCATGTCCGATTTAAATAGTTTAAAAGTATTTTACAGATTTTGAAATTAAATAAATATCATTTAATGGGATAAGGATTAATACAGAGGTATGAATAATATAGTTTGATTATTGTCGGCACTTTTATCAACTTTTAAACTGTAAAAAAGTAGTTATATTGGCATAACTTCAGTAGTTGGACATACGGTATCACGGACTTTTTTATAGATATTGATGCGTTCTATAATACTGTATAACATTGTTTTATTCTATCATCAATAGTTTCCGCAGCGCACGCGATAATATATTTTTTATGACTATTTTTTTTATAACTTGGCTTACATTATTGCATTTTTATTTGGGATCCCTTTTTTTTTGAAAATACTATACTGCTCAGTGAAGATGCAGCTTCCTAATGGTAAAAGAATTTTTGAAATCGGTCCGGTAGATTTTATGTGAAAAGAATACAAACATACATACAAAAATACAAATGTTTCCTCTTTATAATATTAGTATAAACAAATAAATTATCTTTCGAAAAACCTTCTCAGGTTCTCCGACCAAATCAAGTCATTAGAACCAAGTCGTGCCAAAAGAGGTCTTGTAGATGGCTTGGATTCCATAATTTAAAGTATATTAGGAAACTTAGATTACAAAGATGCTTTAAGTTCCAATAATGCGATAAAATTATTAGAAAATAATCCATATAAAATGATATCCGAGTTTAATGATCATGTTACTTTAAGCAATGAATGAATGTCGAAACATTACTATGTTTCAACATTCATTTATTGGGTACTTAATCAATTAGTTGAAAATTAAATTAAAATTAATAACACTTTAGAACTTACTTTAAAATTAAATATCTACAGGGAAGATGGTTTAATTAAGTATGCAAAATTTTCTCAGCTTTTGGTAATAATAGGAGAAAATATAGAAGATTTAATGGCCCAATTAGGATTAGGATAGAAAATATGTTAGCTTTTGTTCGTGTTTCAACTACACACCATTCTATGATAGAAATGGAAGTGTTTCAAAATTAATGATAGACAAATTAAGAAAGATATATAATAAGGATCAAATTATAGACTTAGAATTGAGAGAATATTATGATAAAGTAAGGATGCTATTATATAGAGTTTAGAGGCCAGTCGTGGCGCAAGGGCAGGGGCATTAAATATTTATTTATATTTATATTTTCATTTCTTCGCTCTGGTATCGAAGGGCGCAAAGCGCGGCGTTGAGTTCCGCCATTCGACACAAAATCAAGTTTTAAATATTTTTTTTAATATTATACATAACAATTAGTTTAGCAAAAGAGGCAATGGAAAAGCTAGATGATCACTATTACAACTCGATAAGCTGCATTCAGATACATTTTATCATACTACGATACCCTTATATGTCTTCATGTTAGGTGCAAGTGGCAGTGCACTCATTGTAAGCATCACAACTAGGCGTCGCAATATCGGACCATTCAGGCAGGCAAAACCGGTTTTCAATATCGACTTCAGAAAAATCCCAGGATCCCGGTTTTCTCGATATTTTCGGAGTTTGACAAAATTTGTAATTTTTTTTAGCGAGAAGAATGCAAGAGAGATCTGAAAGACTGATGTGGGAGGCCCAAGGAGGCTTTAGACCTGGAAAAGAGTGTATGGACCAGATTTTTTCCGTCCGCATGATTACGGAAAAATTTTTGTCCGTTAACCAAAAAGTTTTCTGTGCTTTTGTGGACTTGGAAAAGGCGTTTGACAGACTTATAAGAGCGAAATTATGGGAGATACATATGGCTTAGTGGTCAGAGCGCCTGGTCGGTTTCCAGGAGTCGCGGGGTTCGAGTCCCGCTACGTTCAATATACTATTCAATTTATAGTTCAGTTCAATATATTTTTATACGTTTTCAAAATAAGTATTTTTCTTTCTTACGTGTGGAATAACACTTTAAAAATATTTAAATAGTATGTATAATCCATATTTACACAGGTGTAATATAAAAAAATCGACTGCATGATGCATGGAGAATAAAGCTAACACAGCAAAATGAAATACATTTTGTTTTGTTATTTAATGATTTTAGAGCATAATAGAATTTTAAAAGGAAAAATTCTGAATTTTTTTTAGAAGCCAGTCGTAGCGCACCACAGTGGAAAGCTCCTATACAAGAGCATCTCATAAATGTTCGAAACAAAAGCTTTAATTTCAAAGTTCTGTTGATTGTTCAATATACTAGAATAGACTACTTTATTAATAGAATAATATATTTTTATTTTTGATAGCAGTTTAAAATATCCAAAATTACCTTGAAACAATACACTTCGATATTTCCCTATTTTCCATATTGCACATAGCGATATTTAACCGCTAATTTCTTCATGAATTTCTGTAGTAACTATATTTATATTATAATATATATGTATGGCTCGTAGTAGTGTTGAGTTGATATAAATCACAGGATTAGCGAGTAAAAGTTTATTAAGTTAGTTACAAAGTTTTAAGTTTAAATTGGATGCCAATCCGCGGTAAGAGCCGCCCGTCAACTGCTTTTTAATTGTATAAATAATTGACTTAAATATATTTCGTTCTAATGCGTCATAAACGAGGTCGCGGTGTCAGCTATATAAAACCTGTACGTAAACCGTACATGCTCCCGAGACAAGATAATAGGATGGGCATCCAGTACAGCAAAACAAATACAAAAAAAAAAATTAAATGATAAAAATAAAGATTAAAAGCTTAAAACCTTATATGTCTTCGTGTTAGGCGCAGGTGCACTCATTACAGGCATCGCAACCCATCGTTATAAATTAAGGAAAAACCGAAAACATAACGAAGATACAACCTTCACCACTAACTTCAAATGATAATATAAGTGAGCAGCTAGGGGAAGCAGGGACATCAGGAGAGCGCAGAAAGATGCCAGCAACATTTTATCTCAACGTACTAAAATAGTTGCTGATCTGAGGGTGGAGGAGTTACATATACACTTTCCAGGAAGATTGCCGATACAGGAATTCCTTTCTCATGTGAACTTTGTGTTTGAGTGTTGAGTGTGGATATCATTAGCGTGGGAATGCATAATTGCATTTTGTGAATTACATATTTTATTGTATTTTCTAGATCATAATTAGTTTGAACTTACATCGAGTAGGTCATACTTTCACTTTTAGTAATAAGTCTTAAATGTAATTATTTTAATTAATTAAAGTTAGTTTAAACAGTTTTTGGTTTTTTTTCGACCTTCTGGCTGTAGCTAACGTAATTTATTCAATAATAAAAGTTTAAATTTTTTGACATCAACAACAAAGTTGTCAGTGTGCAAAGGAATCAGCCGTCAGTGTTGCAATTGCAAAAACTTTTAAATAATTTTTACAAAATTTTTCCCCCACTCGAGGAAGTGAAATATTTATTTACATTTATATTTTCATTTCTTCAGTCTGGTGTCAAGGCAAAGCGCGGCGTTGAGTTCCGCCACTCAATACGCAATGGCTCCAGAACTCGGCGGTAAGTGGGGAACGGAGTGTCTTAACACTAGGTTCCCTCTGCTTACCCTGCTGTGTGCGGGATACAGCGTGAAGCTGATTTAATTTAATTTTTGATTTAAGAATAGTTTTAAAACACAAACAGCGCCTGACTGTAAACAAGATGATTAGAGCTAAGACTTCCACTCGTGGGAGTTAATTATTCTCCCGCTCTAATAAAACTAACATGAAATATCTTATAATAATAAGTTCTTTGATTTTCACGATTCATTTAAAATATGAAATATCTTTAATTCAGATGGAACATAGCATCTAGTAGTAGTAGTAGTAGTAGTAGTAGTAGTAGTAGTAGTAGTAGTAGTAGTAGTTGAAATATTTGACACCAGGCTCTCTTTGGTTACTAGCGAAATGAAAAATACATTTTTGTTTTACAATCCCAACGATTTTCCGAGTATCATAAAGTATCAGTATTTTCGATTCCATTCTATTCGCAGCTTATAGCATTACCGCCGACGCTGGAATATCTCTGGCGCTGAATATTGACCTCTATAGCGGTCTATATCGCAGTTTCAGCGAGAAATACTGTTAAAACTGCCATTTTGGCATTTAAAAGCGCGACAGGAGGCGCTTGTCACTAACGGCCGGTCTCAATTATTAGATTAATAAGTCGACAACTTATTACACCATAAATACATTATAAAAGAATGTAAAAACATTTAATTGGCTGATAAAGTTGACCTGAGTGCGTCACATTACCGAACAGAATTAAAGATGCAGAAACTGAAGAAGTAGACAAACACGACTTCAACCCTTACTCGTGTACGTGTATAAATAATATATATTATTATTCCATATTGTATAATGAACAGACAATAACAGACTTTTATATGATATATGTATACAGATACTGGCGCAGTGGCACGAGCGCGTGACTGAAAAATAAAGGAACTTGCTTGAATTGTAATGTATGTACGAATATGTACCTAAAAGAAATATACTCGTACATGAACATTACTATTTTTTTTTATGGAAAAGGACAAGGCAAAGGAGCGTTCGGGTCACCTGATGGTGAGTGATTACCGCCGCCCACGACCCCGTGCAACACCAGAGGAGCTAATAGTAAGTAAAAAGAACAATAATAAAAAATAAAGATTGTTTTTATATTTAAAGGAATATTTTAACTTAAAATTAAAAAATGTTGGTATGCACTACTACTTAAATACTGCACTACTACTTAAATACTGCATTACTACTTAAATACTGCACTACTACTTAAATACTGCACTACTACTTAAATTTATATTTATATTTCTTCACTCTGGTGTCGAGGTAAAGCGCGGCGTTGAGTTCTGCCACTCAACACGCAATGCCTCCAGAATTCGGCAGAAAGTGGGGAACAGAGTGTCTTAACACTAGGTTCCCTGTGCCTACACTGCTGTGTGCGGGATACAGCGTGAAGCTGATTTTAGATTTTTTATTTTATTTTATATATAACATTCAAGCACAACTAGCAGTAATGCTGTATATAGAAAACTCCACGGTAAATAAATTAAATAAAAACAAAAAATACAATAAAGTTTGAGAAACAGATTTTGTTTTTACATTTTGTCTAATGCCATAATGAATCGAGTATAGTAAGTACTTTTTGAGCCTACGCTTAAAAATCACTATTGACGGAGACCGTCTAACTTCACCTGGCAGCATATTGAAAAGTCTTATTGTTTTGACAGTAAAAGGGTCTCCATAGCATTTATCCTTATTTGACATCCACGCATCACTCCAAAAAGTTATATGTTAAAATACACCAAAACCATAGATCACAAACATGATTAAATTTATGAAGACTCTACGTGACAAAGCTCTAGTTAAAGCATACGCGAAAAAAATGATTCATCTACAAATTACTATCGCGGCTTAAAAAATCTTGTTACCTTTGCAACAGATAGAGAAAAGAGAGCCGTTATTAATAGTTATATAAATAATACATTACATCAGCCAATAATAATGTGGCACAACTTAAAAAATACAGTGATCCCTAATAAAAATGCAACAATTAATGTTCCTGATCATATAAATGACCCGGATAAAATCAATGTTCATCTTCCTCCAATTAATGACCGTGATATAGAAAAACCAAATTTTTCACAGTAAATTTCAGCGAATTTTTCAACCTAACAGCAACAACACAATCAGAAGTAGAAAATAATAAATACCATTAAAACTCAAAACAGGTCATGATGATTTGAATATAGAAATGATAAAACTCACCCTAGATGTCACATTGCTTATTATCACTGGTATTATTAACAAATCCATAGGAACTCTAACGTACCCGACATCTTGAAAACGTGCTTTGATCTGGCCTATTCCTAAAGAGAACTGTGTCGAACAGCTTAAAGATCTTCCCCCAATATCAATTTTACCTGTATTGTCAAAGGTTCTAGAAAGAACTATACTAAATCAAATGGTAACATTTTTAGATGCCAATAATATTATACCTAAATTTCAAATTTCCAGATTTCGCAGATACCATGGCACGGAAACAGATTTTCCAAATATTATTGACGCTTCATACAACTGAAGCTTCATAGCATAGTCTGAGTACAATTATGATCTTGTATGGACTTTAACATGAACTGGACAGGACTTAATAAAGATCCTTGAGTGTGCCCCTTAAGGATCTTTATTAAGTTCTATACTGTCTGAGACCAAATGATGAAAGAGCTAGATAGCCGGTGAGATTTAGTCAGTTTGGAGTAAAATTTGAGAAATATATTACAAAATTTAAAAATACTCAAGTATATTTTTTTTATAGTAAAACAACATCCACGGGCTCACTGTTGCCCGTGCCTTTTTTTATCTTGTATTTATTTTATTTATTAGAAATGGCGTACATTTTGGAACATTTAAATTAGTGAACTTACATCTAGACTAAAACTAGAGTGGAGTTGTGAGACCCCTACCGACATTTTTTTTTATTTTTATTTATTTATTTTATTTAAATTATTATATGACTTATTTATTACTTGTTAGCTTACTATTTACTTACTATTTTATTTATTTTTTTATTCGATGCTCCCACCGCTCGGCTGATGAAGTTGCCGATCGCGTCACCGTTGTCGTCGGAGTAATAGACACAGGTGTTAGTGTGCCTTTGTAGTGGTTAAGAACAATAATTAATTTTATTAATTAATGTAATTTTATTTTTATGCAAATTTATTTTTTATTTTATATAATTTAATATAAAAATTATAGCATGAGTAGAACCGAGCGCGCTTGACCTTTTGACCTATTTTTTTATTGCAACGGTCGCGCGGCGAGCTCTGCGTACGCGCCGGTGCACCAGTCCGAGTTCATACCGCGACGGCGAATGCACGCTTCCTTTTGCGCTTCTCGCTAATTACGCTTTTCTAGTTATTTTATTCGTTTGCTTATATAAACCTTTCTATTTCGCCTTACTGTATATATAAACTCTTGTGCTCGCTATAATTCTTTCTTAAAACTATTCTTTCGTTGTTTATTGTATTGTGCTTTGTTCTGTGTCGTGTAATAAACTTTAATAGTATATATGGTGGACTTATTATTTATCTCATCTAGTAGCTAATAACTTTGACTACCATAAAAACC
>JAAIXJ010000822.1:33209-48294 GCA_013403705.1 Heliconius hermathena
ATCAGCATATCCTCAAATTCTTTTTGGGCAATTTTCAGCTTATCTGGTGGAAGTCGACGTGGCCGTGAGGATACAGGTGGTCCAGGAGTAATGCGTATATGATGAGTGGTATTATGCTTTACCTCACGTTGGGTCCCTGCTGGTCGAGTGATGTCAGGATACTCACGAAGTAGCTGGTGATACTTGCTTTCACCCGACACAGCCTTGACTGAAGCGACCTCTGCTGCTTTTTCTCCTGCTGGACGAGCCGGCGTAGACAGTAAAGTAAGGCCGTCTACTTAGCGGTGGTTCCTCAGATCTACAAGCAGGTTATAAAATCTGAGAAAATCAGCACCTATAATTGGCTTCGTTATATCAGCTACGACAAACCTCCACCTATATGTACGTCGCAGGCCAATGTTCAGTTGCAGATGGATCCAGCCGTAGGTAGCTATTTGCGTTCCGTTTGCAGCAAACAGGTCATAGTTCACCCTGGCGCGTGTTTCACGAAGAGCTCGCAGTGGATACACACAAAGATCGGATCCTGTATCTACAAGAAAACACATTTTAGTATCCTTGTCAGTAACAAATAAGCGGCCAGGTGCGTTGTGGCAGTCGTTCGCCGCTACTTCCGGCTGCCGTTGGGGTTTAATGCCGATGTCGTTGGGTAAGTGTTTAGAACGGCTGCGATTTTTGCCTGGGGTATATGATCGGTTAGCACTTCGATCTCTGCTACGAGAATGTGAACGATTTAACTGACCTGTTAAAAAAGCAACCTGACGCGTCAGCTCCTCAATGCGCTGAGCCATGTCACCCATGCTGCTGCTAGTACCTGGATCTACTCTTGAGACTACTGGTGTGGGAGGTGCAATCTCGTAAACCCTATCAGCCAGCTCTGCTATTTCTTCCAAGGTACCCGTCTGCGCTGCAATGACCGTTTGAATGCTATGAGGTAACCTATTTGACCACAGCGTCCTTAAAAATGTGTCCATACCCAATACGACACATACATGATTTCTCTCATAGTTTATCTGGTTGTAAAGTCTTTTCCACAATCGATCTTGTGAAGGCCTATAACCAGATTCCAGTACATGAAGACGATATTATAAAGACGGCGATAACTACACCGTTTGGGTTATACGAATTTCCGTTTATGACATTCGGGTTGCGCAATGCAGGTCAAACTTTCCAGAGGTTCGTAGATGAAATGACGAGAGGTCTCGACTTCTGTTTCCCATATATCGACGATTTTTTAATTTTTTCAACGTCGGAGCAGGAGCACGAAGAGCACCTCCGACAAATATTCTCTAGAATGCAAGACTATGGGATGCTAATAAATACATCAAAATGTAAATTCGGTATGTCAGAAGTTACATTCTTAGGATACCATATATCTCAGCATGGTACGAAGCCTCTGGAAAGTAAGGTTGAATCTATTAAAGAGTTCCCCCTTCCGAAAACAGCAAAGCAACTGAGGAGATTTTTAGGGATGATTAATTATTATAGGAGATTTATTCCTCATGCCGCCCAAATTCAATCTCCTTTGAACTCGTTGCTTACTGGATCAATTAAAGCCTCGCAACCAATTGTCATAGATGGAAACGCGTTAAAAGCATTCGAGGAATGCAAACGCAGTTTATGCAAGGCTGCAATGTTAGCCCATCCAGATCCAAAGGCCAAATTAGGACTCTTCACAGACGCTTCCGACGAAACAATAGGTGGAATTGTTCAGCAGCTGAAAGATGGATATTGGCAACCCCTTGCTTTCTTTTCCCGCAAGTTAAGTGCAGCGCAGAGAAAATATTCAGCGTACGATCGCGAACTCCTCGCCATTTACGAAAATATCAAATATTTTCGCCACTGGTTCGAAACAACTTCTTTTGCTATTTATACTGACCACAAACCACTCTGTTTCGCATTTCGAGAAAGAAAAAGTAACTGCAGTCCCCGTCAGTATAGATATTTAGATTATATTTCTCAATTTTCTACAGATATACACCACGTATCCGGTAAGGACAACATCGTGCCAGATACCCTTTCCCGTGTAGACGAAGTGTTTGAACCAGTGGACTTGGAGGAATTGGCAAAGTCACAGGAAGGAGATGCAGAACTCGCTCAGTACCTCACCGAGGAGTCTGCATTGCGCATTAAAAAGATTGCTGTGCCTGGGAGTCGTATTGATCTGTACTGCGATGTAAGTACACCGATCCCCAGACCCTTTGTACCCAAAGGTTTACGCAAGAAAGTTTTTGACAGTCTTCACGGATTGAGTCATCCTGGAGCTAACGCAAGCGCAAAATTGATAGCACAACGCTATGTTTGGCCACAGATAAGGAAAGACTGCCGAACATGGTCTAAGGCACGTTTAGGCTGTCAACGCTCAAAGGTAAACCGACATGTCAGATCTCCTTTAGGTACCCTCGATTTACCTTCAGAGCGATTTAAACATGTCCATTTAGACCTCATCGGACCACTTCCACCTTCCCGCGAATACCGGTACTGTTTGACAGCAGTCGATCGCTTCACGCGATGGGCTGAAGCTGTCCCCCTTACCGACATGACTGCGGAATCTGTGGTCAAAGCGTTTTTGCTGGGATGGGTCGCTCGCTTCGGTTGCCCTACAGACGTCGTAACCGACCGTAGGTAACAATTTGAAAGCGCTACTTTTCAGCAACTGTCAAAGACTCTAGGTTTTAAACATCGCAGAACAACTGCATACCACCCCCAGTGCAACGGCCTTGTCGAACGCTTCCATCGGCAACTTAAATCGGCCATCATGTGTCACACTGAGAGCGGATGGTACGAAGCACTGCCACTAGTTCTGCTTGGCATCCGAAGTTCTTTTAAAGAAGATCTTCAAACTTCGTCAGCCGAACTAGTATACGGAGAACCACTGCGGCTGCCAGGTGAATTTTTTGGCCACAAAGATGACAAATGTACAACTGACCTTACTGACTTTTCATTACGCATCAGAACATTTGCGAACAACTTGCAGCCTACACCCACATCAAACCACGCCGTAAAGAAAGTCTTCATTTACAAAGACCTTGGCACCTGCTCGCACGTTTTCTTGCGTGAAGACTCTCTAAGACTCGCACCACAGCCTGCTTACACGGGCCCGCATGAAGTCATAGAGAGAGGGCCAAAAGTTTATAAAATCCGTGTCAAAAGTAAAGTCGTTACAGTATCGGTAGACAGGCTTAAACCAGCCTACATATTGAGCGACAGCACTGACAATGACACCACTACAGAATCTAAAATTACTCCGAATCCTGTACAGAAAACCACACGTTCTGGTCGTCATGTGCGATTTCCTGATTTCTATCGCCCGGTAGACAAGGCCTCTCGGAGGGGAGTGATGTGGGCAACCCACATTATATAATAAATATATACTTATAAATATATACTTATATATACATATATAGAATACACAATATACACTTTACAAAATACACCTATACTTACATAAAATGTAATTACATAATTTATCTTTATGAAAATATTAAAATATTTAAATTATAAAATCAAGTAACGGGTCCCTAAGATTCGCGGATGCGCGAGCGCAGCGACGCCCCGCAAGTTGCCGTGCCCGCCGCCCTCGCGCCCCTCTCACCTTAGCTGGTGCTTAGCGGCGCATTCGCTCCGGACCGCGCGACAGTCACAATCTCACCGTTCTACGCGAAGCCTGTGACGCTCCATCCTTTGTATAATACTGCCACGTGCTCTGACCGAATTGCTATATTTAATAATAATAATAATAATAATAAACTCTTTATTGTACACCCAAAAAAAAATAAAAGAATACAAATNGCTTATATACTATAAGAAAGACTTATTTATTTTCACACGCATCCCCACACACTAATTCCATACCAGTATATCCTGCAAATATTCTTGTACAGTGTAATATGCTTTATTTTTGGTATTTTTTTAACAGATACTTTAAATTGTTGTAGTCATATAGTGGCAAACTTACAATCTACTGTGGAATTGTATTTATTATATACGCGTACACTCAGACTCATTAACTTAAGTTTCTTAATAAGAACGGAGTGTCTTAACACTAGAGTCCCAGGTTCCTTCTACCTGCTATAGCGTCAAGGCAAAAAAATATACATAACATTATATCAAAAGCGACTTTTTAAACAACTGTAACATCGGCATACATTATTTAGCATTTTTATGCTGTACTTACCAAATATCAAGTTGTACATCAAATTGTTATATTATATTTATGATTATTTATCTTATTTAAAACATTTTGGACTGGGATTTAGACCTCAACCTTTTTATTATTTTCACTGTTAATTATACAAAAATGCATGCAAAGCTGGAGTAAATTACTTGTATGTTAATCCATACGAACATATTATAAGGCATCAGATGCGCGTAATCATTACGGACCCCTAAGTCATCTCCATCCGTACATTACACAGCGTATGGGAGTACCTACATGGGAAATTTTAGATTAAATTTTACGACCATCTGGTTCAGTAGATGCTCTTCTTTCTTCTTAATAGCACTTTTAATGGGAGGGTTTGGGTTTGATATAGTTTTGTAGATACTATTAAAGATAAATATAAATTGATAAATGAAAGTGGAGAATGGAGTGTTTTAGTACTCTGTCTACCATGCAGTATGAGAGAAAGCGTAAAACTGATGTTTTTAAGCCCTTATGCAGAGCCCATCATATGGGTAAGTATTTCAATGCAGAAAAGAAAAATAGATAACCAATAACAAAAAAATATTATTAAGTATTATTACGCCATAGAAATAGTTTCAGGCCATGTGATCCCGGCCTAGAATAGGATCATCCTGGAACTGGTGGTGTCGTAAGAGGCGACTAAAGTACGTGTGGTAGAGTCACGTCGCCAGCAATGGCAACATGCATGGGCAGACTCGACCGGATCATTACCACCCCCGGCATTTAAAACCGGCGTGCACTAGTGGCTTTATGCCACTGCGTTTCGCATCAGGTAATGCCGGGCTCCGGAGCCCAACCCATCTTACAGGCAGGCAACGCACCTGCAGGTCCTCTGGTGTTGCACGAGGTCGTAGGCGACGGTAATCACTTACCATCAAGTGACCCGAACGCTCGTTTGCCTTGTCTTTTCCATAAAAAAAAAAAATAGTGGAATAGAGATAATTGTAGAGTTGAGCACCATTCGAGAAATTGAAAACTATTTACCTCCTCTGCGTCCGATTAGATTAAATTAGGTTAACGCGGATTGAGGCACTGAACACGTGTCTCTAATATTGAACGGAACGAAGTGTCTTAACACTAGGTTCTGTCCACCTGCCATATGCGGTATGTAGCGTGAACCTAAACCGTTTCTAGCTAGAAATAGTTCAGCATTGGGTGCAATATCTTTAAAGCAATAAAATAAAGAACGGGAGTCTTATTACTAGTTTTTCTCTCCTATTCCATATAAAAAAACTGCGTAAAGCTAAAAATAATATATAATATAAGGCTTAATCAAAATTTTTTTGCCTTTTCATAAATTGCCCGCGTACAGCTACCACGATTGCTACACATAATTCTCGGTATGACACGATATTCATCATCTCGCGAGCGTTTCTCATTACTTCTTGTGCGTCTCTCAAATCATTATAAGATATTGTGAAGAAAAATGTTCATTTCAATGAATTTTTTATTTATATGGTTTTGTTGCTTGCACTTTTTAGGGTTCTTAAAAGATAATAAGTAGAAGTATTATAGCACTTTGATGTCGTCTGTTTGTCAAGACACTTTTTTAATATAAACTAGTTCTTGTCCGACGTCTTACTTATGTCGTTCAGCATCATTTTAAATCTGTTTCAATATATTATAAGACCTCAAATGCCAGAGGCCAGAGGTCGTGGCGCCGGGGCACAAGGTGTGACGGTACAAACGACTGATTGTGTGTTCGATCCCCACTCGAGGAGATGAAATATTTACTTAAATTTATATTTCCATTTATTCGCTCTGGTGTTGAAGCACACCGCGGCGTTGAGTTCAGCCACTTAACACACAATGCCACCAGAATTCGGCAGAAAGTGGGGAATGGAATGTCTTAACACTAGGTTCCATCTGCCTACCCTGCAGTGTGCGGGATATAGCGTGAAACTTTTTTTTTCAAATGCCTACTTTACACTGCCTAAGAATTATATTTCTCTGTTTATTTATTTTTTTGAGAGTGATATCATGTGAATTTTCCTGTTAAATTGTAACGGCAGTGA
The DNA here is from genome assembly GCA_013403705.1 of Heliconius hermathena. Lineage (NCBI taxonomy): Eukaryota > Metazoa > Arthropoda > Insecta > Lepidoptera > Nymphalidae > Heliconius > Heliconius hermathena. Next base: position 39,408 of record JAAIXJ010000822.1, read on the forward strand.
CTTAATGGGAACGGAGTGTATTACCACAAGATTTCTGTCTACTATACAATGCGCGAGATACGGCTAAATAAAAACCTACACCATCCACAATACAAAAAACAACTCTTACACCTACGTACATACATATTTAAATAGCTTTAAGTTAAACGTCACAAAAGCTCTGACCAATTAAGCAGCCAATTTGGAGTCTTTTTTAAATTGGCCATTGAAATTCTGAAATAATAAAACTTAAAGCGCTTCACTTGGCGAGAGAACACAAATGACTATTATATTTTATTCATGTTTTAATAAACAATGAAGCCAGTCGTGGCGCAGTGGCACAAGCGTGTGAGTGTAAACGAGACAGGTTGTGGGTTCGATTCCCACTCGGGGGAATGAGATATTTAATATTTTCGTTTCCTTGTTTTTCTAACAAGACACAGCTCGGTGTTTAGTTCCGCCACTTAGTACTCAATGCATCCAGGATTCAACGGAATGTGGTGAACGGAAGTAATAATTGAAAAGTGTGTCTTAACAATAAGTATCCACAGTCCCTTTGCCTACCCTGCTTGCGGGATAAAAGGTAAAGCTAAAATAAATATTTAAACTACTGTGTGACTAAAAATCGAACCCGCAACTGTCGCATTAACAATTATCAAAGCGTCTCCTTGTATTTCTGAATTCTTATAAAACATAAAACATTCTAGGTTTAGATTTGTTTCCGCCCTCGTACTAGTGTAGTGTGGAGGGTGTAATTTATGTGAATCGACGATATGTAAATGAGTTTCAGTTGTAAGTTTAGAATTATTTGTGTTCCAGTATCGGGTTTGTTTGATCGATAGGACAGACAGATGGTTGTTCTCATTTAATTGTACGTTTTATACATACATAATTCAGGAATTTAAGAATTGAGGCGGCACAAGCGTGCAGCTGTAAACGCAACGGTTGTGCATTCGATTTCCATTCGAGGGAATGAAATATTTAATACTTTCATTTTCTCGCTCTGGTAATGAGGCAAAGCGCGGCGTTGAATTCCGCCACACAACACGCAATGTCTCATTAATTTGGAGGTAAGTGGGAAACGGAAGTGTCTTAACAATAGGTCGCCAGGCTTTATTTGCCTACTTTACTATGTGCGGGATCACAGCTGAAAAATTAAAGAACCAAGCTTTTAGAAACACACATTTGAAGATTTAATCCTCATTGGAAAATTGAATTATTATTATTTTCCTATCATAAATTTAAGCTCTGCCACTCAAAAACAAATTTCACTAATGTGTTGTTGGCGAAAAGTAGAAAAAGAGTGCTCGGACATTAAGATATACGTGATAAATTGTAGAATTGAAAAAAATATATAATGTGATAAATTTTTGATACCCAAAAAAGAGAAGTGACGAAACACTATGTCTTTATTGCCTACTCTGCTAATACAAAAATATATATTATGAACTTCACAGTAAAAATAAAAAAAAATATGATTTGCAAGACCGGAAATTTTAGCTTGCTTTTTAAATGTTAATTGTTTTTAAGCATTTTTTTTTAATTATTAAAAATAGTTTTTGTGCATTTTTTAAATCCGTTCATTAATAAAAAAACATATTAAATATTTTGTTTGACAAAATTTCTAAAATTCACCAATGTGTGGATATTGTCTCCAAAATTATAATATTATTAGAACACTTAAGTAGTTCTGATTAGTAAATAAATACATGTGTAGTTCAAGCGGGCGAAGCCGCAAGCGGGTCCTTTGATTATACATATGTAATAATTACGTTTAATTTTAATACACCTACAATTACACTACACTGTGGGAGAGCTCAGATGTTCCTTAGGTATAATTCCTTCCAGCATAATATATAATACATACATACATACATATATCTCACTTTCTTTACGGAGTCGGATTAGAATCTACTGCCACATGCTCGCTTCTCACCCTTTATTATTTACATACATATTAAATGACGAATAATGGACCAATTTGACGAATGAATTTGTATTTATCCAAAATAAGGAGAATATATGAAATTAAATATTTTATTGTTACACTGTTAATGTAATGATTGTGGGTTTGATTTTCACTCAGAGGTTTTTTTTTATCTTCATGTTGTATCATAATAAGAGGGTAGGCAGAGGGAACCTGGGAACTAAGTTTTAAATCACTCTCCGTTCCCATTAATATACTTCTGTTCCCCACTTTCCGTCGAATTCTGCAGGCATTGCGAGTTGCGTACCGCGAAACTCACCGCCGTGCTTTGCCTCGTTACCAAAGCGAGGAAATGGAAATATTTAATATTGAATTTCCTCGGGAGGAAATCGAATCTACAATCTGTCGCATTTACAGTCGCACGTTTATGTTCAGGGAAATTATTTTATTTAAAATACTTATAGGTATTATCTCGTTCTGGTACCATATATGGCATGGCAAGTACCCTTATTTACCCTAACGTACTATGTACGGGATAGAGCGTGAAGACAAAAAAAGCTACATCTACTATCGAAGATGTCTCAAATTAAATAAACACGCTCGTGTTTGTTAGCAATGAATATCTAATATTTCATGTTTGATACACGGTGAGTGCGTGTTTGAACCATACTTGTGATACCATGCGATATAGCCTTAATTTTATTGTATCGTAGCCTGTTTTGATTTGCCTCCTTCTGTTGTTTTTGAAGATATCTTTTATTGTGGATGGCCCATTTTCCCTTTTTATAGATCGATGTAATCGGCGTGTAGGCCGATTGTAAGACGAGGTTCGAGTCCCGCAGGGGGACACCGTTGCAGTAATCGACATCCTCTCAAGCAGCCACGTCGAGCTTGTAATTTCTCAGGGACCCACCCGGTGTCGCTATGAAGACCGATAGGGCTAACTGCATTAATCTCATGATCGAAGCAATATCTGCGTGTAGCAAGGTAGGTAGAGAAGTCTAGTACTAAAACACTCATTTACATGACATGACAATTTAATGTAAATGCCACGGTTGCTGCGCGAAAAGTAACAAGAGAAAGCGCAGCGTTAAATTACGCTATTAAAGACTGCCTTCCTGCTTCTGGTAAAGATGACAAAACATAACTATGAATTCCGTTACTCAACAAGCAAAGTCCTGAAAATGTAGAAATGGATGAAGTAAATATATTTATTTATTTTTAACTTATACCCAAGGTATATACTGTTACACCGTGCGTATTAAGACACTTCATTTCCCAAAATTCCACTAATTCACGAGTAATTACGTATTGATTAGCGGAAATCAATATCAGATTGAGTTGATTGCCCCGAGTGGAAATCAAACCAATAATAATCGTTAAATTCACACGCTTGGGCCTCTGCACTACGACGGCCCCAAACATATTTCATAATTATACAGAATATACATAAATAATGAAGCAAGTGTGAGTAGTAAGAGACCACGATTGACTTTCGAGCACACAGTATCAATGGTATTGGGGAAAGATCATATAATCAACAGGAGAACGCCCTAAGGCATGTGAAGAACGTTGCAAGAGGTATGCGGAGATTGTAGAATTTGGCACTCCGTTCTCTTTTACTTCTCCGCGAGGAATAAAGCTAAAACAACAAAAAACACAATATGAATAAAATGAGGCCGGTCGTGGCACAAGTGTGTGACTGTTAACGCGAGTGGATTTAGATTCGATCCATATTCGGAAGAATAAGTTATTTTCAATTTACTCATATCTACTAGTAACAAAACAAAACGGAGTGTAGAGTTCTACCACTCTACACTCAATATCTCGAAAATTGAGCGAAAAATAACGTATAAAACAGGATATACCTAAACTTAAAACATTCTTCTCCTTATCATGTCAAAGACGCGTTACTGTAAATGCATTAAGTTGCCCCAAGTCTTAACCACCCCTGTATTAGAAAACAAACATAAACCAAATGTCAGGAGAGATTTTATATTTGCATATTTATCGAATGCTCCACGATGTGAAACATCTGTGAATTTTGTATATTTTATATCATATTTTTTTTAGTTTCACGCTTTATCCCGCATATAACAGAATAAGCAGAGGGAATCTAGTGTTAAAATACACTGTGTTTCACTTTCTGTACAATTTTCGCGACATTGCATGTGGAATGGTTGATGGACCTTGACGTCATATTTAAAAATAATTTAAATATAATCATACTCATGGAAATCGAAACCACCATCGTTTTCACACACAGACAGACACAGTACCACTGTGTCTGTCTGTGTGTGAAAACGTACGACAGTATAACAACGTACGTACACCCGTAAAATCTGATTTAGCAAATAAATTAAATAAACAAAAAATATAATCATTTGAGATCAGTCGTGGTGCACTAGAATGAGAAACGAAGTGTCTTAACACTAGGATCTCTCTACCTAACCTGCTAAATGTGGGATACAGCGTGAAGCTAAAAAAGAACAAAAAAGTAATAATAGTCAACTCCATTAGCTTCACATCTGAATCGAACAAAGTGTCGCTTGAATTTTCAGTAATTGATTTACCGATTTACCGAAAAAGCACGTATCTAGTAGATTTAAATGATTCAACAGTGGGATAAATTGATGAGGGATTTTCTTTAATTTTTTATGAAAACGATGAAAAATGTACGTTTATTAGTACGGGTTCAGTGGTGTTTAATGTGGTTAGAATATTGTATATGGCGTATGTACGTTCAAATCTTTTGTTAGTTTTTTTTGGTTTAACGGTGTATCCTACCACACAGCACAGTAAAAAAGATAGAATCTACTGTTCCTCAATTTAATGAAAAATTAAAAAAACAGTATTCAGTGGCGTAACAACGCCGCGCTTTCTGTTGTTAAAAAAAGAAAAGTGAAAATAATCAATTTCCCTGAGTGGGAATCGCACTTACAACTCACTTTAATTCTCTTCTAAAAAACATTATAACTCAAAAACAAAAAAAATGTGCATTTGACGATAGTTTTGCAAGATCTCTTATCATTCAGAAGAGCTTTGCTTAATTGAAACTTAATTGTTGCATACCAGACTGTGCATAATGAAAAATATTATTGAAGTTACCATCAAAGGCATCTAAAGCTCGTTTAGTACAATTTGAAATGAAATTGACACTTAGTATTATATTTATTGTTATAATTATAATATAAGAAAGTATTATATTAGAACAACGTCTGAGTATCATCGCGAAGGTTGTAGGTTCAATCCTGACAAGAGGCAATTAATTAATTTCATTATCTCACTCTGGTAAGAAAACAAACCGCGACGATGGGTTCCGCGTTTTAGCAAACATTATCTCGATTTTTTTGCAGAAGGTAGAGTGTTAACACTGGTTTCTCTCCGTCTACCCAGCTACATGCGGGATACAGCGTGAAGTTAAAAAAAAGTTATAGATTTTCATAGTAAATTCAATATTATTGATGAACGAATGAAAAGAAACAAAATGCCTCTATCAAATAAAAAAACCGCACTGAAATCGGTCCATTCCTTCGGGAGCTTCGATGCCAAAGAGAAAGAGAGACACACACACAAACCCTCTTTTTCGTTTCTCATCGAAAGCTAATAAACAGGAAATAAGTGATATACTATATCACTCACCATATTCTGCTCATTCAAGGAACCTTTAACATTGGACCTACCTACTAACTACTAACGGGAACAGAACCCAAAACTCATACTCCTCGCACTATCATCCACTACCACCCACTGCCTAATTGAATCTTAATTAATGCATACCAGACGTTGCATAATGAAAAATATTATTGAAGCTCCCATCAAAGGCGAGCTTGAGTGCAAATTAAAAAGAAATTGACACTAACTGCCCATGCTTAAGTGAAACTAACGGTAATTATAACTCGTGTAGAGGAGAAATTGTTCTATGGGGATATTAAGGTTTTCTCTTTTTTATGGAACTTTTAATTGTGATTTATGGCGGCGGTGGTTTTTATTTTTCTGCTCTGGAAGATATAGCATGGCGTTAAGTTTCAACAATCAAAGGTCTTGAAATTTGGGTGGAAAGTGGAGGGCGGAGTGTCTTAGCCCTAAATCCTATTTACTGCTATACGGGCGAACCTGCTGTTATTTATGTAATATGAAACACTGAAAAACGTAAAAGTGCCAATATATTATTCAGTCATTATAATATTATAATGTTGTGGTCGTCGTGGCACGACAGGCTTTGACTATAGTCGTGTTCGAAATTTGGGCGGAAAGTTGAGAACAGACTTAACGGCCTAACCATTAGGTTCCCTCTGCATTCCTTATTATATGCGGGATACAGTGTGAAGCTAAGAAAAACCAAGACATTTACCCATTAAAGATAATCAAAAACCTTAGTTCATCAGAGGCACCGTATTACATCATCATAAAACCAAAAATTCAGAAACAACGTGACAGATCATTAATCAAACTGACTTTATTAAAGCAATATAACGTTAATATATTATTTATATTCATCCATCTTTCGAGTTAGCCATAAATTATAAGCATACCAACGTCCGTCTAAGTAGAGGCCTTCCTGCTAAAACCGGGAGAGAGATTGAAGTTATTTTTACAGGTTTGCTTCTTTTTTTTTACTTCACGCGTTATCTCGCTCATAGCAACGCAATATCACATTTCGCGTCCCTTCTAAATAATTTTGCATATTTTAAATATATCACATTTATGCTAGTCGTAGTGCAGGCGTGCGTAAACACGATAGGTTGTGAGTTCGATTACCACTTGAGAAAACCACTTGAAAAGTGGGAAATGGAGGTGTTTTAATAGAAACGTTTTAACAGTAAGTTCCTAGGTCCCCTCTACTTACCCTAATATATGTAGAGTACAGCATGAAGCTAGAACCGTTGCGTCTATAGACAAACACTGACTCTCTGTGCAAAATATTGTATCTTGTAAAAAAATTACTCCAAATATGAACCCATGACCCACTTTACTCAAATCCAGTGTAACTACACCACGAGCACATCATAAACTTTAAACTATCAAAAAGACAATTCAAAAGGAACAATTTCACAAATACCCCAGTTCATTCGGATAGGTAAAGTTGGAGCCGTAAAATGCTGAATTAGATTATAAGGTATTCCGATCAGATAGCTGCTACTTCCGGCTGTCGTGACTGGTGTGGAGATTTTGCGGTTGAATTGTTTGTATTGTTATTGTGTTGGAAATATGTTTTTCTTATTTTTTATTATTGTTAAAAATAAAATCAGCTTCACGCTGTATCCCGCACACAGCAGAGTAGGCAGGAGGAACCAAGTGTTAAGACACTCCGTTCCTCACTTTTTTATTGTTAGTTTTGTTTTGTTATGACAATTATCACAGCTACATAACCAAGTTAAAATGATATATTTAGAAAGTTAGATTAGCATTAAAATACTATATACTTCAACAAAATCCGTAATTAAATATTGTGATGTCTAGTGAGTTTCATTTTGTTTAATTTAAGCACCCATATGTAGGGTTGCAGGTACCAAATTTACCACTTTATGAAATTGACAAAGACATGGCAAGTGTTTGAAATATTAATATTAAGTAGTCGATGGCAGTCCTGGTGCTGGTTGTGCACAAGTGTGCAACTGTAAACACGACGATTGTGAGTTCGAATCCCACTTGGAGGAATGATTGAATATTTAATGTTTTCATTTCCTCTTGTAATAAGGTTTTGTAAGACGTTGAGTTCCACCACTTCACACTTCCAGAATTCGGCGAAAAGTGCAGAACGGAAATATCTTTATGGAAAACGAAGTGTCTTAACACTAGTTTAGGTTTTCATTGATTCCCTGTTTACTATGTGCGGGAAAGAACATAAAGCTAAAAAAAACTAATTTGCAATAATATCTACTAAAAATGGGAAATGTCAAATTATAGACCTATATGCATATTGTCTATTTTTGGCAAGATTTTAGAATCTTTGATCTGCCAAGCACTTAATTGGCATATTAAATCTATATTTACTGAAGAGCAGCATGGTTTTATTAACAAAGCGTTTGATGTTGTCAGTCATTCAATTCTTATAGATAAACTTGACAATTATGGTATCTATGGAAAACTACTGGACTGGTTTAGATCACATTTGATAAATAGAGAAATAAACGTAGTTATTGCAGGATATCAATCTCATACGTTTGTTGCAACATCGGGAGTGCCCCAGGCCTCTCATCTGGGACCAATATTATTTGGAATTTTTATTAATGACATAGCAAAATGTTTTAAGTATTACCGTTTTAATTTGTATGCTGACGATCTTAAATTTTATAAAAAAATAAATGATATAAATGACCCATTGTTAATGCAACATGACCTGGAGAATTTAGCTGTTTGGTGTAACAAAAATGAATTAAAATTGAACTATCGGAAGTGTTTTGCTATTTCATTCAGTAGAAAGGTACATAATTTGAATTTTAATTATAGCTTGAATGGAGAGGCGCTGAATAGAAGTGTTTTGCTATTTCATTCAGTAGAAAGGTACATAAACTTTAATTTTAATTATAGCTTGAATGGAGAGGCGCTGAATAAAACAAAACAAATTAAGGATTTGGGCATCATAATCGATAATAAGTTTAGCTTTATACCTCATATTGATAATTTGTTAAAAACTTCACTAAAAACAGTAGGACTTATCATAAGGAACAGTAAAGAATTTAAGAAATCAAAGACTAAACTAATATTATTTAACTCAATGGTGAGAAGTAAGCTAGAATATTGTGCCACTGTTTGGAATCCTTTTTATCAAATACATATAGACAGAATAGAGAGAGTACAAAAGAAGTTTTTAAAATATTTATATTATAAAGATAATGGGATAAATGAAAATAAAAGATTCAATGATATGTTGAAATTTTATAGAACGCTTTCCCTATCCAGCCGTAGAGTCATGCTAGATATTTGTTTTTTGCACTAGTTTGCTATACCGAGGCAGAATGCAAGAGTACAAACAAA
>JAAIXJ010000873.1:0-24251 GCA_013403705.1 Heliconius hermathena
CGTGGGCGGCGGTAATCACTTACCATCAGGTGACCCGAATTTTTATAAAAATACATTAAATATACACAAAGACAAATATATAAAAGACATGGGCAGTCACAAATTAAATGCCAAGTTAATATTTTTTTTTCACCCTACAATTACACATCCTACCCTGAACTTTGTAGAAAAATCTGAAGTTTCCCCGCATTCAGAAGTTGTTATCGTCTAGCACTACCTTTACGTCTTAACTGGGTTAAAGAAAAATGAAAAGTTTCGCAATATGCTTCTCGACAAAGTTTGTGATGCAAGTATTCAGTTATAACAGCTTCTAACGAAAATTCTGCTCAAGACGCTTGACTTCACTACCAACATTTTGTATAGTAATGTTATAAGCTAAATGATGAAATTCCACCTCGGGTGTGTAATAAATGTCTTCCTTATAAGTTTTAAGTGAATATTTTGAATCTCTTTCAGAGATTTTATGAACAGAAAGACGGGAAAATATGTTTTCGTTATGCAATGATCGTGAGTATAATTTTTAACAAATTTAAAAAATCACCTATCCCGCACACAGCAGGGTAGGCAGAGAGAACCTAGTATTAAGATACTCCATTCACATCTTTCGCCGAGTACTGGAAGTATTCTAAGTTGAGTGGAGGAAGTCAACGCCGCGATTTGCTTCGACACCAGAGCCAAGAAATGAAAATATATATGTAAATAAATATTTCATTTCCTCGAGTGGGGATCGAATCCACAACCAGTCGATTTTACAGTTACACTTTGTGCCCCTGCGCCACGACTGGTCTCATATTTAGTTTACATTTACCAAATACATTTAACAAGTTTAGTTTACATTAAAATAATATCTACTAAAAAAAGTTAAGTAAAGCATATCACGTGGAATAAACAGCCACTTAAATTTTTCTACATAGCTTGACAAGAAAGTACCTACGTTCAATTTATTTGTACATTTTCTAAAATAAATATTTCAATGTTCGAATGACTAATTAAACTAATAAATAAATAATACTGGACGCATTTCATTCACTAGCCTATTCAATAACTATCACTAGCACGAAATAGACGCACCTTATTAAATTCGAAGTAAAGAAAGATAAGATACCTTTCTATATTCCACAAAAAAAAAACAAAATTGTTCATGAAGACGAAATGGAATCAAAGGAATTTTCGTGGCTCATTTAATTGATAGACTCTTTGAAGATGTTTTTGAAGGCACTTGACTGTAATACACGTAAATACTCAACCTTTCTCATATTTTTGTATTCAATGACCGTGGAGTGGACCAATCAGAGAACGAAGCTTAAACTGAGGGTATTTTTGAATTGGAAAATGGTCTGGCAATTATATCATTTGTATTTAATTAATTTGTTATTCATAAATAACAATATTTCAATATAATAACTGTCTTTTTTATTTTTTTGAGCAGAGACAACTTAGGAACTTAGTGCTAAGACTATTCCATTTATCACTTTCCCCCAAATTCTCGAGACATCGCGTGTTAAGTGGCAGAACTCAACGCCACACTTTGCCTTTACAGTTGCACGTTTGCATTCCTGCACTTTGACCTTAATAGTTTGTTTATATAAATGTCTGAAAGCTTATAAGATTGTAATGCTTACATAAAATTCATAATTTTTTTTTGTTAGTTTCATAATTTTTATTTAATATTTTTAATTCAAGTTTTTTTAAATTATAATATTATAAATGTTACTAAATATCCATACCTATATTATAAATTCGAAAGTAACTCTGTCTGTCTGTCTGTCTTTTACGCAATCAGGGCAAAGCCGCTAATTCAATTGTGATAAAATACTCATGTAGAGATACTTGAGGGTCTTCGGATGAACATAGGTTACTTTTTTTCTCATATTTGTAATATTCTCGATATATACTAAGATATTAAAATACGTTTCAATTTGACATGTACTTTATTCTGCCATATTAACAACCGTCGCTAAGCAACCGTTGCTAGGCAACAAGGAATTAAGTCGTTTTAAGAAAAGGTCTCCCAAAATGACCATCCTGAACGCTTACATGGCGTGCGCTGACTCAATTTTATGAGACATATAAGAACTATGTTTTACAAAAATATTATCTTTTAAAAAATCTATTAAAAAGTCCACGATGATGTATGTTTATTTTTAGTTTTTTTTTTTTTTGGATTATTGATAATGTATTTTCTATAATTTCGTATTTAATTCTTATCAAAATAAATGTAATAGTCACCTTTAGCATTTCACCTAGATTAAAATTATATTTTACTGTACATCATTCTAATAAATACTTAAGGACATATCACTGATTTAAAATGAGTTAGCCTACGAACCGCACGGTATGACCGACCCGAAAGGGCAGACGACGTTGACGATTTTGTAATTTTTTTATAATATATATTTTCGATCTACTGTAAATTTTTAAGTGGTTATTTTCTGTGTATTATTAATTTATATTTTTCTTTGGTTTCTTATTCGAGTAGTAGATTAGATAGATTTTCATTAATTTCTTGATGTGGTGTAAGTTTCGGCCCTGCGCGGCATCGGCATAATATTATTTAACTATTAAGGAAGGAATGGTTGGTTATTTCAGCTAGGTTATCTATACCGTTATTATACATTTAATAAAACGTAGTTTTAGTTTTTTTGGGATTTTATTTGACATAGCTCGCAAAAATTATCGAATTTAATGTAGAAAGGAGTTTAGTTATTTCATATAGTATGTATGTACGCGCGCAAGGTAAGCGTGTAAAAAGATTGTTCTGGACATTAGGTCGAAAAAATATATAATTATTTTTTATTGTATTTGAGTATTATGTAAATAACCACATGCACTTGCAAAAACATAGCACAAAACATTTAATTTTAATACTTTTCAATATTTATTTTACTTTGATAATATTGATAATGTAGCTGGTTTTGTTTAGTTTTTTTTATTAATATTTTACTTTGGTTACGCTTGCTTATTATATTTGTTCATTTAAATTAGTTTGATATTTTTTCTAATAATAAGAATTTTCTCTACTTATTTCCTTTTTCGGATTATTATGATCATTCAGGCTTATATTTTCTTACCAATCCTATTAAAAACTGAAAATTATTTCATATATATATTTAATAAGCATTTGTATAGTTCAAGCGGGCGAAGCCGCGTCCGGGTCCGCTAGTATATATATATACAGTTTATTTTTTGACATTTTTTCACTAAAATATTATTTCACTTTTGAATAGTAAAATACCTAATTAAGGAATTGGACTTGAAATAATGGTTTAATGTTCAAAGCACATCAATATTTCCAAGAGGCGCAGGTTCAAATCACGCTACCTAAAAATTTTATACGTTTCCTAAAGTTATTTATTAGTGAAAATTGAAAATAAAAGTGCTAAATAAAGATAAAAAATCGTAATCTAAACAAATATAATTAAAGATTAAAAACTTTAGTGATAAGTCACTACAAATCCTTCAGGCTTTACTATGAAATGCTGAACAGAAAAAATTGACTTCTATAAAACGAAATGCTTATTTTGCTTTGGCTCTCTTTGAACATCCTCCGATTCGTAAATAGAAATATTTCCAATATCTCATAGGAGAGAGCATTATATGAATAGCGCGCATTTTTAGTAAAAGTCTCTTCGTACATGCTTTTCGTGTCGTTTTAACTATTTACTCTTGATTATTATTAATAAATAATATTATAACTTATAACACATAGCAATAAAGAATTTTAATTTGTCCTAACACAACATAAGGAATTCTATTATGTTGTAAATATATTTCTTTTTTTATTTTAAATTGCAACTTCACGCTTTTCCCGTGTAGAGGAAATTTAGTGTTAAGACACTTCGTTCACTACTTTCCATCCAATTTTAAAGTCATTGTGCATCAAGTAGAGTTGTTATTTTAAGCAAAATTCCTTTTTTCAGCTTTACAGTGTATCTCGCGTGTAGCAGGGTAGGCAGAAGAAGCCTAGTGTTAAGACACTCCGCTTCCCACTTCCCGCCGTATTTTAGAGGCATCGCACTACTCAACATAGTAGCAGAACACAACGCCGCAAAATGTAATAAAATTAAATATTTTACTATCACTTAACAAATGACATACAAATAAAAAAAAAGCAATAAACGCGACAGACGAACAAATCTCTACACAGTATCGACAGTTAAACTTAACGCTCTTTAGTTAGACGCAGGGAGCATGAATACAGGCTTTATGATGGAAATTTAATGAGCACGACGAGGGGGGCCTTTAAAAGTCTACTGACCATTACAAGACAAGGGCCGTCTGAATGCACTGTCCACAGCTCTCGCATTCTAAACGGTGCCTCGCTTCCAATTCAGTACGCATTCGTTGGAGAGATGGTGATTTCTGTTCAATTATTGTGTTTTTGTCGGTTGGGAAATATGAAAAATACAACAATCATAGGTTTCATGTTTAATTTGATAGTGTAATATATCCTGCATATATTTTTGCAGGGTAGGCGGAGAGACCTTGGAAACTTAGTGCTAAGATACTCTGTTCTCCATTAAGACACTTCCATTCCTCACTTTCCGAATTTTTGAGGCACAGCGTACGGTAGAGTGGGGAACTCAACGTCACACTTTGCCTTGCCTACCTTTTACTGTCGATACTTTTTTTAAACAAATATAACCTAATACTGAATAAAATAAACATAGACAATACAGTATTGAATTTGATTTGTGTGAAAATCAAATTGTAAATAGATATAGGTTCTAGTGGCAAGAAGTTGTAATTAAGCCAAAAGCCGGTGTACTGATACCTACTCAAGTTGGATATGCGTCAGTACGATCCTTTACATACATATATTTAACCTTTATAAGTAGGTATCTGTAGGTTTTATGATATTTTACACGGCCTGATATCGAATAGTATATTCACTAATGAAGGATTTATGTTTACAGCTTCACACTTTGTCGAGAATTTAGTGTCATAATATTCCGTTTTCTACTTTCCCCACAAAATTCGAGATATACCGTGGAAGAGAGAGTGGCGAGACTTATCCTGCGCTTTCTATTTCCAGAACAGGAAAATATTTTTAATAATTCATTCACCTCGGGAATGAAATCCCCAAATACCCATAACGTATAACGTCAGATACTCTCCCACTGCACCACCCAGAGCCATCCTTGAAAAATTAAATTACCAGCATTATACTACATTAATTACACGCTGTTAGACTTAAAATATACATATATTATATAAATTTGTAATATAATATATCTACAACAAACAATAATACACGAGTACAAACGAGGTTTATTGATAAAGCCAGAGTTTTATGGAACTCTTGAAGGGTAAAAGCAGATTGCAAATTTAATGAGATCAACGTAGGATAATGGGGAGCGTCTCTTTTTTAAGCCAGACCGATGTTCAAAGACTCACCGCAGATTTCTTTGGCTTCGCGTTTTGTTGCCGCTAGTACCGTTACTAAATAGCTACTTCTGTTTTACATTCACTTGTTATTTCTACAATGAATTTAATTGTTTTTGAAGAAGCTCTGTAGGGCTTTCATGCCGATTTGTGTTTACTGTGGCGGTTTAATTATACTATCAGTCTTAGGGTTTCGTACGTTTCAAGAAAAAAAAGGAAACCTTACAAAATCAATTTGTTGTTTGTCTGTCTGTCTGACTGTCAAGAGCCTTTATCACTGGAACGCTTGGAGATATCGAGTTGAAATTCAAACTATATACTCATATCTACGGTCGCACGATTTCCTAAAATAAAAAAAAATACTTAAAAAAGGTAATAATTATCATAATTCGTCATTATAATAGGAATGAAAATTTAATAGATTACAGTTCACTCAGAATTATGAAATTTGGTAGCTAGCATGTAGATGCTACCTGTAGAAGTAGTACTAGTTCAGGAAAAAATCTGAAACTATATATTTGTGGTTAAATTCTAAAAAATAATAGAAAGAGGGAAAAAAATTGATATTATAGCCGCTAGTTCAAGTGAGGTATCAGATGAAAAGGCTCTGGTTGAGCTAATCCTGAACTTCAAAAAAAGCTCAAGAGCTCCAATTTTTTACGGAACCCTCAGTGGGCGAGCCCGACTCACGCTTTTTTAGCAATTTGAGTATTGTCTCATTATAAAACTGAGAAAGGATTAAAGTAGTGGTGTCACAGTAGTAGCGAAAGTTAAGTATTCATTATAAAAATGTATTTCTATTTTTATTAAATGAAAATGCTACTATAAGACATCAAATAACATGTTGTGTAATGAATAATGTAATTTTTAGTACTTTTTTCGTATAAATATTATAAAAAATACTCACCTGGCACCGATTCGAAAAATATATAATTATTCTTAACTTGTCTCTTAATTAATCAAAATAATATTTTCAACTTTTATTTTTTACTTATGTACGTGTACATACAATAGACACAGTAGAATATTTAAATAAGGTTTGTTTTTTAAATTAAATACATATTATACTAGCGAACCGCTCGCAGTGCTACACGTTTTTGTTTTCGTATTCTAATAGCATTATCATTTTTAAGGCTCTATAATATATTAAATACTAAATTGTCAACTATTTTAATAAAACGTTCATTTTGTAGCAATTTCGAAAAAAGTGTGGACAAAAACGCATGGACAAATTGGAAAAAAAACCAAGTATTTTTTTGATTTGTTTGTTTATATGTAATGTTTATAAAATAAAAAAAAACTATTCTATTATAGTAATAGTTAAATATTTTCTTATATGTACCATATTGTTTAAACTAGAAAATGTAATACATTTCTGAGCTAAAAATAAATTTTAAGACATAAATCACCGTTGTTGGTTAAAGCAACTCCAGCCAGTGGTCAAAATAACTTTAGTGTTGCGGACACGTGATTAAATTACGCAGTGCTTCGGACTAGGCAAGTTTGGGAACGGCAGTAATTATATTAGGTATAGCATTGTGACTATAATATAACCTGAAAAGAAAAATCACTTTTCATTTAAAGACTTCACATGCTTCTCCATATACCATATCACTTCTCTTTTACCGGAGTGTACACAAAGTTAGCTCCTTCTACCCTGCTGTGACGCTAAAAAAACTCTCTTTATGTGTGCAGACTACGGAAATGTTCTATAATTACTTAACAAGTATCGAATGTAATTGGAAAATCTCCCCATAGTAATATCACGATGGTATTTACATACATATACTTTAGGTTTCGTACTAGGTGACCCACATATAAAAGGAAAAGGAACCTAATTATTTGAGCGCGTGGGCATTACTTATTATGAGTTATTAGGTGCATAGATTGCGCGTGCACTAGTACTAGTGAGTTATTATTAGTACTGATTACTTATTAAATGCACAGAGTGCATGTGTACTAGTCCTGGAGAGATATTAAATTCATTTAGTGCGTGTGCTCTTGTACTAGTGAGTTATTACTAGTGCTGGTGAGTTATTAAATGCACAGAGTGCACGTGTACTGGTACTGGTGAGTTGTTAAGTACGTAGAGTGCGCGAGCACTAGTACTAGTGAGTTATTATTAGTACTGATATGTTATTAAATGCACAGAGTGTATTATAAAGTGTATAGTGGGTATACAGTAACACTGGTAAGTTATTGAGTACATAGAGTATACGTGCACTAGTACTGGTGACTCATTAAGCACACAAACTGCACGTGCACTAGTTCTGGTACTGGTAAGTTAATAAGTGCACACACGAGCTCGAGTACGTGCATATTATTTTTTTAATTTAGTTTAGTTATGATCGCATAATGTTTACCATCTTGAAATAAATACAAATAGCATTTCACATAATATTATCTATTACTATAATGTTTCATTGTTTTTCAGCTGCATGTTGCATTTCGCATGTAGCAGGGTAGGCAAAGGGAGCCTGGTGATAAGATACTCCGCTCTCCACTTCACACGAAGACATGAAAAAAATAATGAATATTTCATTATCCTCTAATGGAAATCGAACCCACAACCTGTCACTTTTACAGTCACTTGGTTGTGACCCTACGCCACATCTAGTCTAAATTTTAAAATATAATTATTAATTACGTGATTTAATTAAAAATCCGAAACAATAAAAAAAAACGTTCCCAAACGAAAAGTATTTATGTATCTAAAACCCACAGCCACTGGGGGCTTATCAAAAGACTTAGTTAACTGATATTTTTTGCATCCCAGGCAGTGTAATTAAAAGGAGATTTCGCCTGCATTGTTTTACACAGTGGCCCATTGTAGAATACGTATAATATAGACGTTACGAAAGGGAAAACGAGATAAAGCATCTGTAGCACTTATTTTCGGTGAGTTACGACATGCTGACATATGGTTAAGTAGCTTTTGCGAGTGTGCGTCGTTTTTTAGGGGCCTCTCCACTTTAAGACTTCCGAGCCAGACTTAGTTTAGGCAATTTGAATGTCTGTGTACTAAAATCAATCCTTAAAAGGTTTGGCGGAATGAAATTGAGCTGCGTTTATGGGAATGTATGAGTACTTAACATTTGGGAGTCAAGCAAAATCCAGCGGCATTCTATTCACGCCAATTTTGCTGGTACAACGAGACGCAAAGAGGGTTTCAGTGAAATTCGCTTTGTCCTATGTGAGTAGGATCTTACTGCGTCATACCGGTCGTCAGTCTCTAGCGTTATGAAAATAAAGTTTAAAGTGCTGTAAAAGTTATATATTTAATGGGCCAGCATTCGCGCATGGTCCGAGCCGTCTCGTCGCAACCTCTCAAGCGTTTATGCAACATAGAGTATACAAACCTTGGACAAGCGACCACTTAGATATGAATATGTAGCGCTAGGTTAAAGGATGTTTTTGCTGAACTGCTAATAATAAAAAAAATTAAAATAATTAAAATAAAAAAAAAAAAATTTTGTTATGAGACCATGAGGCCGTATAGAGCAATGGGTTGGTGCGTGACTGTAAATGCAATGGTAACGGGTTCGATCTCAACTTTTACACAAGATTAAAGTAAAAAGTTCTTACAATGGATTAATTGTAAGTTTGTAATAATTTTTATTTTTTATAAATAAAGAAAATTTTCGGATTATTCTTTTATGTGCTCTACAAGTTTTTAGTTGTTTTCAAATTTCATAATTTCAATTGTATGGGAAGATTGAATTGAAATAAAAATATAAAATTATAATTATTTTTTTCTATAATATCTATAAATTTTAACCTTTATTTGTATTGTAAGTTCTCATTTCTTGCTAAATTATATAACTGTAGTAACGGTGGGTACCCTATAGGTTTTGATTGCGCGGCGAATTTCATATACAATGCAGCGAGCATTGATGCATCGTACATAAATGCACGTATCTTAGACTGCATAGACTTATAGAAGCTTGATTTTTTCTGTGCTCCAAGGGATTGTGGATTTCAATATTAAACATTTATTTCAGCTTCATACTTCTACTCCATCTCGAAATAAATGATCTTGACAGACGGACCGACGAACAACAAAATGATCCTAAGACCTAAAAATATAATATATAAATCTAAAAAAAGTCACTTAATAAATATATTTATAAATAGTAAGTAGGCAGAGGGAACCTAATGTATCTAGATTCTGGAAGCATGGCATGTTGAGTTGCGGAACTCAAGGACTCAGCCACACTTTGCCTCGACACCAGAAAGAAAAAATTTAAATAAAACTTATATAAATATTTCATTTCCTCGAATAGAAATCGAATCCACAACCAGTCGATTTTACAGTCACACCTTGTGCCATTGCGCCACGACTGGCCTTTAATAGTATATTTATAACTTAACTTAACTAAACTTAACTTAGCTTCACGCTTTATCCCTTGCGGGGTAGTCAGAGAGAACGGAGCGCCAAACGCTACGGTCTCTACATACCTCTTTCGCCTCGTCCACTGTCATCAACCTCTTCATACATGCCCTTCGGGGGGTCCTCATGCTTTTTACGTGACCTTCCTCCAGTATCTTTGATACTGTGTTTTCGAAGGTCAACCGAGGTCTCCCCCTACCTCTCTTACCGCTCACTTTTCCATCATAAATCTTTTTTGCCATTCTTTCATCACTCATTCGTTCGACGTGCCCAAACCAGCTGAGCACGTTCTTCTTCATTCTCACTGTGACATCCTCGCTAGTACCTGCCATTCTGTGTACCTCTTCATTGCGGATTCGATCAGCTAAGCTGACTCCGCATATCCTACGAAGAGATCGCATCTCCACAGCATTCATCTTTCTTTCATTCTTCTTCTGTAATACCCACGTTTCGCTGCCGTATAACAGAGTCGGTACCAAAACTGCATTGTGTACGGCCAAACGCGCAGCTGTGCTGACGTTTCGCCGTCTCATCAATGCAGCTAAGGCTCCGTTAACCTTGTTACCGGCAGCAATACGCCTTTCCACATCCATCTCGTATCTTCCATCTCTACTGAACATACTTCCCAAGTATACCACTTCATTCACTTGTTCTAATATCTTACCATTTACACTGATCTTGCATTCCGTCCTTTCTTCATCTCTTTCAAAAATCAGAACCTTTGTCTTATTCACATTGAGGCTTAGACCATTATATTCACACCCTTCTTTCAGAGTGGTGACCAATGCCTGCAACTCGCATTCTGATGATGCAATAAGCACTGCATCATCTGCGTACAGCAGGCAATTCACATTCAGGTCACCTACTTTCACTCCCATATCACTTTGTTTCACTCCTTGGAGACAGCTATCCAAATACAAATTGAACAACCAAGCTGACATGGCGCAACCTTGTTTAACACCCGATCGGATGTCAAACCAGGGCGACATGCCAGCTCCTACTCGCACGCAGGCTGAGTGATCTCTGTAAAGAGACTTTACAGCCTGCAGCAAGGGTCCGCTCACATTGTACCGGGGTAGTATCTCCCATAATTTCGCTCTTACAACTCTGTCAAACGCCTTTTCCAAGTCCACAAAAGCACAGAAAACTTTTTGGTTAACGGCCAAAAATTTTTCCGTGATCATGCGGAGGGAAAAGATCTGATCCATACACCCTCTTCCAGGTCTAAAGCCTCCTTGGGCCTCCCACAACAGCCTTTCAGATCTCTCTTGCATTCTTCTCGCTAAAACTTTAGCATAAACTTTACTACCTAAGCTAATCAAACTGATAGCCCTATGGCTTGCGCAGTCTATCTGTGAACCTTTGCCTTTATACAAAGGCACGATGACTGCACCTCGCCAATCGTCTGGGACCTCCCCTGATTTCCAGCATAAATTGCACAAAAACCAGAACAAGTCCAAGACGCGTGGCCCACCATATTTGATCATCTCGGCAGTAACTCCATCTGCTCCCGCTGACTTACCACATTTCAAACTTCGTATTGCACTCTCAACTTCTTTTACACTGATTTCGCCATCAGCTACATCAAGACTCAGCGTTTCGCTGCTACTTGAGACTGAGGCGTCATCACATTCATACATCTCCTTGTAAAATTCCGCCCATCGCTGCAAAACGTGTGGTTGTTCTGTTAGAATTTCACCGTCCTTCGAAAGCACCCCTTTCATTCTACAGGCTAACGAGCAACCTCGAGAAACACTAACTTCTCTCCAGAAAAGCTTCGTATTTTCCTTGAAGTTGTTCGTTAACCTTTCATCTCTTTCATTCTCTGCCTTTTCACGCTTCATCTTGATCAGTACTTTCGTCTGGTGCTTTTGCAGCTTATACTCTTTCTTTTTTATCTCTCTCATACTTTTATCTTTACCAGAGGCTTTATAATCCTGCCATGCCTTCTTCTTTCTTTCTACTGCATCTTGCACTTCATCATCCCACCATTCATCACGCTTTTTGCTAAAGCCCCTTTTACCTTTACCACATACCTCTATCGCTGCTTCCTTCATACAATCCCTAAGGTTCTGCCAGCATACTTCAATATTTCCATTTCCAGATTCACTGCTGTCTAGCTTTTTGGAAACTCTTTCTTGATATTCCTTTCTAGTCGGTGGATCTTGAAGCTTCCAGCTTCTTATGCGGTAATTCGACTCCAAGTCTGGACACCTCGTGTAGCTGCGCCAACCCGCGAACAGACCCCTTATTCTAGCAACGACTAGATAGTGGTCTGTTCCCAGATCAGAACCCCTAAACACTCGTGTGTCCATGACTTGGCTTCGAATACGCTGATCCACTAGGAATAAATCAATCATACTTTTCCCTTCCGTTCGCTCCCATGTATACATGTGAATTTGTTTGTGGTCAAACATAGTGTTTGCCACAAACAAATTCCTTTCCTTGCAAATTTCCAATATAAGCTTTCCAGCCTCATTTATTCTCTTGTCACCATACTGACCTAACACTCCCTCGTAACCGCTTCGCGCAGTTCCGACCCATCCGTTCAAATCGCCACATATTATTAATTTTTCATTCCCTCTAACGCTACCTAGAACATCCCTGACACTCTCCCAAAACTCCTCGAGTTCGCTTAATAGAGCTGAGGATACTGGCGCATACGCCACTAACAAGAATACTCTTGTTAACCCCAGCTTGAAGCGAACCCAAAGCAGTCTCGGGTTGATCGCCTTGTATTCAACCGCTGCACTAACCAATCGAGAGGACAATAACACACCTACACCTTGACAGCCCCGCTCGCTCTCTGGTACGCCGGCCCAGAAAGCGACCCGACTGCCTGGCAAATCGGTCGTGTCATTGCCCTTTCGCTTGGTCTCTGTCACACAAACGACATCCAAATCTCTATCATCCATCACATCTAATAATTCATTCATCTTTTCTTCCATCCCTCCTCTTACATTCCACGTAGCTATTTGTAGCTCCGTCCTCCACCTCCCGCCGTTCCGGACATGGCGTGTTGGGTGGCGGTCCCCAACGCCGCATTCGTCGCCACTTGACACACCAGCGGGGACGCACTGGTGCGCGTCGCCTTGGGGGGACGCCCTATCAGTGCGCTCTCTCGAGGTGCACGTGGCGGATGGAACGTTGCAGCCCTCGTAAGGGCTGGCAGGGGTCGCTGCGAGCAAGCCTTCCATCTTGGACCCCCAACAAAGTAATTCCGCTTAAAAATAAAACAAATGCTATAACCTAAGGGTATATCGAGCTAATAGCTCTAAGCCTTAATTAAGCTTTTTGCTTATAATGTTTATGGACAAAAACTAAATATTAACACCAAAGACCAATCGCAGGTGCACAAAATTTGACTGTAAACGCGATAGGTCATGGGTTCGATTCTCACTCGAAGAAATGAAATATTTAATATTTCTATTTTCTTCGCTGTATTGTTAAGGCTAATCGCGGCGTTAAGTTCCGCTATTCAACACGCAATGCCCCCTTAACACTATGTTCCTTCCTACTGTGTGCGTGACGTAAAAATAAATTGACTCAAAAAAAAATATTACCAAGGTACCAATTTAAGTTAACAACATAGTATCCAAGCATTGCAATAAAAATGCATACTAAAGCTATTAGCCGTTACGTAGTGCAGCGTAACGGACCGATCGGTACCAGTCTCAGATCTCGTTCCCGATACTTCCATCAATCTTACTTCCATACTATTGTTGTATCCGTCGTATCGAGTACAACAGTATGTTACTATGTTGTTTGTTGTTTATTGATGCAATGCTTAGCTTTTCCGATTTGAGCGAGTTTTCGCTTTATAAAATAATATTGCTTCATAATATATATATTTTTTATTAGAATATGGTTATATTATAGAGGCTAGTCGTGGTCGACTTTTATTCGAGAAAATGAAATATTTAATATTTTAATTTTTCGCTCCGGGACGAGACAAATTGCGGCGTTCAGTTTCGCCATTCAACAAGTTATTCAATTTTTTATACGTTTACGTACGTATACGTTCAATTTTTTATACGTTTTCTAAATAAGATTTTTTCTTTCCTAAGTGTGAAACAACACATTTTTAAAGTTTAAGAATAATGTATTATTTTAAAATATTTAGAACTTATAAAATTATAAACTGTTAGCTACTCTCTTTTATGCGTACAATATTTCATTCACACTATAAACCTTTTAACCTAGATGTACAATTTTTTGAAAAAAGTGTTAATAGCTCAAATTACTTGCTAAATAAAAGTGCAGTAAGTAAAATATAAAGCACATAATTTTGTTAAAAGCTGAAGTAAAAACTGGTAAAATAGTCTTTTGTTCTCAGCTACAAACTTCTGTAGTCACTTATAATAGCTCCGCAAAGTAGGATATTAAAATAGCTTTGTGTTTCATCAACGAGTTAACCTTAACACAAACCATTTTTTTTTACTTTGCACTGTGTTCTACATATAGGGTTAGGGTAGGGAACCTAGTGTTAAGACACTCATTTCTGTAATTGCCACCGAATTTTCTCACTTAGTTTTGGAACTTAGCACCGCGCTTTCTCTTGTTACCAGAGCAGTGAGATGAAAATATTAAACGATTCATTTTCCCGAGACGTAATCGAACCGACGACTGTCGTGTTTACAGTCCACTACACCACTGCACTACGATAGTCTTTTGTGTCTACAAATAACTTGTTGATTTAAAAACATTATACAAACTAAATCGTTGAGAATTTAAAGCAAATACGTTCCTGTAACGAATGTATTGTTCTCTTAGTGCCAAATAGAAAAAAAAGGCATTGGCAATATAGCTCCTCCGCTGAACCGCAGGAATTGCTCTGATGAACGAGCAATGTGTTTCTATTAGCAATATCTTTTTTCTCCTGTTTTTGTAGTGACGTGAACAGTTTTACAAGAAATAAGAAACATCGAACGAAATAATAACGTTATAATATTATTTATTTTTTTGTTGTTATTATTATTATTATTACTTAAAGGCCAGTCGTGGCGCAGTGGCACAAAGTGTGAGTGTAAAATCGACTGGTTGTGGGTTCGATCCCCACTCGAGGAGATGAAATATTTACTTAAATTTATATTACCCTTTCCTCGCTCTGGTGTCGAGGCAAAGCGCGGCGTTGAGTTCTGCCACTCAACACGCAACGCCTCCAGAAATCGGCAGAAAGTGAGGAACGGAGTGTCTTAACACTAGGTTCCCTCTGCCTTCCCTGCTGTGTGCGGGATACAGCTACAGTGAAGCTGATTTATTAATTTATTTATAATATTATTTATATCATGTTCTTTTCTCACATTTATTTTACAAACAAAATTATTTCGCATTTGTAAATTTAAAATTGGGCAAGTCGTGGCGCATGTTGCTTGTAGACGCTCGAGGAAATGTAATATTTATTTTATTTATTATTTAATTTCTTCGTTGTGGTGCCGAGGCAAAGCGCGGCGTTGAGTTCCGCCACTCAACACGCAATGCCTCCAAAATTCGGCGGAAAATGGGGAACAAAGGTTCTAGGTATACAGCGTGAAGCTTATTATTTATTTTTTTATTTAAAATTAATAAAACCAAAAGGCATATAAAAACATACTATGCATTTTAATCAGTTGCGGAATTTTAATAGTATTGTAAATTAAGATGCGGTTATTATATTTGTTGGATTCTAGGAATATCCGTTTGGGTGGGCGGGCTTTAATCCGATTGTTGTCGGAGCCCAATATCCAATCACGATTTTTATTAGTCGTCATTACTATTGATTGCATGGATTTACATTCTCGATTGACTTAATGTATTATTGGAGGGTATGATCGGTTTGTTTTTAATGTTATTGTTATTATTAATTTGATGGTTCGTTAAGTTTTGTTTTAACGTAAAAAAATATATATTTAACAATTTGAAAAAAAAATATTTATTAGAGTCACATTGGGATGTGCTGATGCATCCTCCGTATAGCCCTGACCTTGCTCCATCACATTTTCACCTGTTTCTGTCATTGCAGAACTCTTTAGGAAGCATAAAGCTAACCTCAAAAGAACACTGTTAGCACTATGTCAGATTTTTTTAATCAAAAATCTCAAAATTTCTACAGGAATGGAACAATACAAGAATACTTTTGCCCCGACCTATACGGCACTATTATACGACACTTAAGTTATGTAAAAAATTTTGAACGTAGTTTTAAGGAATATCTTTTTTTGCTATACAATATCTATCCAGACAATTTTTTTAATGAAGAAAATAAATAAAATAATTGTACATAATATGTGGAAAAAGACCTCGGTTGAAATTTGGAAAAACAATATTAAAGATACTGTAGGAAGATCATTTGAAAGCCGAACCCCGAAGGACATATGTGAAGAGGTTGACGGCAGTGGTCGAGGCGAAAGAGCCGTACAGAGTTTGGTGCTCCGTTCCCTGTGGCTATTCCGCTTATTTAATATCAGAACAACAATTTTTTTCTAATTTTAAATGCATAACAGTTAACTTCCAAAAAACAATCAACTTCACTTTAAAATACATAAGAATTCAGCTGATTATAATATACATATAATAACTTACTCTAAGCTAGGCTTTCTTTGCCTATTTTAGAGTAGCCTAGTGTCAAAACACTACGCTCTCCACTTATATAATATAACAGTATCTCAACATAGCGGTTACTCAAATTTAATCTACATACACGAGCGTTACTCAATAATTTCAGCATTATACTATCAAGATATGGCTGCGCCGTCAGGCGTATCCTATAATAATACTCCTCAATTGAATAATTAGATGTTGTTTGAAGTGCAAACCCAGATTGTATTTGAACAATAGCCCCAGAGACGGAATACTATTCTATACATCTCAACCAATATAACGAGTTAACTGAACACTTCACATAAATTATTCATGTATTTTGAGCTCTCTAGCCTGTATATGTGGATATATATGTAAGTATTAAATAAACATAATATTATTGTCATATGTTCCTACACTTCGGTGAAGATGAATATGTAAATTATATATTAATCACCAGTCGTAGAAGTTGTCGTTCTCATCTAATTGAAAAGTGACAAAGTTTATTAATTTATATATACGTATCTTTTGTCTTTTTTCAACTTCACACTGTATTCCGTATATAGCAGGTTCAGCAGAAGGGATCTAATGTTAAGACACTCCGTATCCAATTTGGGAGTACGTAGGAGTGGCTATTCCGCTTTTTAATAATAGAACAACATTTTTTTTCTAATTTTAAATGCATAACAGTTAACTTCCAAAAAACAATCAACTTCACTTTATAAATACATAAGAATTCAGCTGATTATAATATACATATAATATCTTACTTTGGTAAAAAAATGTTTTATTCTTCATATTCCTTTACTAAAACACGACAACCGATATGAACATTATTCGTTTTTCGTAACTTCAATAAGATAGTACATAACATATTATTAATTGGTAGCATAATATAGCAGTGTTGAGTTCCACCACTCAACAAACAACACCTCTAGAATACAATTTAAAGTGAGGAACGAATGTGTCTTTATAGAGAAACGGAGTATCCTAACACTAGGTTCCCTGGTTCCCTCTGTATAACTTGTTTTGATACAGCGTGAGGCTATAAAAATAAATAAAAAATACAATCAAAAAAATATATAATAGTTTCTATATTCTATATACAAATGGCAATCTCTCCATCTCTACTTCCGCTCTCATTTATCATTAAGATAATTATCTTTAACGTACCAGCCCATTGGACTAATTAGTTATCCCCAAAAAAATTGAGGATAATTGTTGGGAGCGATTGCTTGGATTTATTCTTCTTAAAAGCTTCGTACTGATAAATTGAGTGCCTCTGGTACTCTGCCAATGTTTTCTTTTCTGTCTTTCTCGCGGACTAAACAAATAAGAAATAACAATTGTTTACTTTAATTTCCTTAGAAAAAAGTTTTCTTTGTTAGAACTGATGCTTAGAAGGAAAAGATAAGTGATGTAACTTCGCAAATAAACTCTTATGAAAGATATATTGAAATTCTTGTTTTCATACGAATAATTGAGGAAGCCTGACATGGACTCGTATGTATATTAATTCATTTTTGCTACACTTTTTACCTGATAATGTTGCAGCCAGTAATACATTTATTTTCAAACACGCCTTTAAAAAATATCATTTAAAAATAATAAATCAAGTATTAATTTCACGCTTCGCGCCGTATTCCTCCGTAGCATAGTATTCAGAGGGATCCCGGTAACCTAGTGTTAATACGCTCCGGTCTCATTAAGACTTTTCGGCGAAGCTAAACACCGCGCTTTCCTTCGTTACCAGATCGAGAATATGAAAATATTAAATATTTCTTCGAGTAGGAATCGAACCCACAACCTGTTGTTTTTATGATGATATCATCATCAATCATCGTTATCATTATCAATTTGTTAATCTTGAACGTGTCGTACACTATTTAATGTTTTATTATATATAACGGACATTAGTTACTTCTAAATATATCAATTACTAATTATTTTCAACCTTTTAAAGTGTTATTCCACATTTAGGAAAAAAAATACTTATTAAGAAAATGTATAAAAAAAATTGAACATAGCGTGATTTAAGCCCACGCCTCTTTGGAAACTATCCCAGCGCTCTAACCAACTAAGCTATACCCTCAAATTAATTTATTATGTTTTTTGATTTCTTCACTCTGGCACCAAGGCAAAAAGCCCGGCGTTGAATTCTGCAACTCAACACAAAACAACTCAAAAAAATTGGCGGAAATTGGATACGGAGTGTCTTAACATTAGATCCCCTGCTGACCTTGCTATACACGGAATACAGTAGGAAGCTGAAAAAGAGAAAAGATAGGTACTATATAAATTAATAAACTTTGTCACTTTTCAATGAGATGAGAACGACAACTTCTACGACTGATGATTAATATATAATTTGCATATTCATCTTCACCGAAGTGTAGGAACATATGACAATAATATTATGTTTATTTAATATCAATCAGCTTCACGCTGTATCCCGCACTCAGCAGTGTAGGCAGAGGGAACCTAGTGTTAAGACACTCCGTTCCCCAGATTCTGCCGAATTCTGAAGGCATTGCGTGTTGAGTGGCAGAACTCAACGCCGCACTTAACCTCGACACCAGAGCGAAGAAATGGAAATATAAATTTAAGTAAATATTTCATCTCCTCGAGTGGGGATCGAGCCCACAACCAGTCGGTTTTTACAGTCACACCTCGTGCCGCTGCGCCACGACTGGCCTCAATGTTTATTTAATACTTACATATATATACACATATACAGGCTAGAGAGCTCAAAATACATGAATAATTTATGTGAAGTGTTCAGTTAACTCGTTATATTGGTTGAGATGTATAGAATAGTATTCCGTCTCTGGGGCTATTGTTCAAATACAATCTGGGTTTGCACTTCAAACAACATCTAATTATTCAATTGAGGAGTATTATTATAGGATACGCCTGACGGCGCAGCCATATCTTGATAGTATAATGCTGAAATTATTGAGTAACGCTCGTGTATGTAGATTAAATTTGAGAATGTGAGATACCGCTATGTTGAGATACTGTTATATTATATAAGTGGAGAGCATAGTGTTTTGACACTAGGTTCCCTCTGCCTACTCTGCTATATATGGGATAGAGCGTGAAGCTGATATTACATAAGTGAAGGCAATTATTTTTATTTAAGAGAGTTCCTCTCTATTCTATACCAATTTGTAGATGTATGCTATAATAATAATAATTATTTATTTCAGATATCATTAATTGTTAGTAAGATTTTAAACATAAAAAACTTTTGTTAGTACTTAAACGAAACTTAAAGCAATGTTTGCTATGTATGTATGCTGAGTGACAGAAAGGAAACAGTAATAAAGCAGTGCAATTCCTTTAATATAAACATATATTTTTTTAAACCTTTTATATTCCGCACATAGTAAAGGCAGAGGGAGGAACCCAGTGTTAAAAACCGTTCTCCACGAATTCCTAATTTTCGAGGCATTACGAAATTTTTCGAACACAAATACTATAAAAAGTTAAAATCAACATTTTACTTTAAACAGATTCATAATTATTTATTATATTTACTAATAATTAAAAACAAATTAATTTAAAATTGACTTTACACTTTCTGTCGCAGTTTGCTAATTAATTTGTTAAATAAATACACAGTAATACATTTAAATTATTTATTTCGATGTCACTTATACAGAAAAGCTCCTACAGTTATAATAATATGAAAAATATATTTTTTGAAATAAGGTAGAGGCCAGTCGTGGCGCAGGTGCACTAGTGAGACTCTGGTGTCGAGGTCAAGCGCGGCGTTGAGTTCTGCCACTCAACACGCAATGCCTCCAGAATTCGACAGAAAGTGGGGAACGGAGTGTCATAACACTAGGTTCCCTCTGCCTACCCTCCAGTGTGCGGATACAGCGTGAAGCTGATTTATTTTATTATATATTTGATTTAAGTTTTAAATACGATTCAACGAACGAATTGCAACGTTGAGTTTCTCCACTCAACACAGTGTTTCGAATCCAAGTAGAAAGCAGAGAACGTATTGTCTTCCCATTAGGTTTTCTCTGCCAATCCTGCTACTTGCGGGATAAAACGAGAAGGTAAAAATATTTTTCTATTGTTATTTTTTGTAGTTTCACGCTATAACCCGCATGTACTATATGCGTAAGAAGTAGGCAGTGGGAACTTAGGAACCTAAATTAAGACATTCCGTTCTAATTGAGACACTTCCGTTCTTCACTTTTTGCTGAATTATATAGTCATTGCGTGTTGAGTGGCGGCACTCAACGCGGCGCTTTATTCCGTTACCATAGCGAGGAAATGGAACTATTCACAAATTTATTTCCCGAGTGAGAATCAAACTCACAATCGTCACGATTACAGTCGCACTTTTGTGTATTTGCGCCACGAAGGTCTCAATTCTATTATTATCAACTTTTATTTAACAGTGACATACCCAATATGACAAAATGATAAAAAAAAACAATAAGGTAAAAAAATTGGAAGACTTTCTATTAAATACGAATATTATTTCAATAAATTCTATCGCGGGAGAATTTAGGTCAACGGCAAATCATTTACATTTTTTTTTTAAAACTAAAATAAATAAGCCTGAATTGAAAAATTGCAAACAAATTGCTTTTATGTCTAAATATAATATGCCTATTGAATTTAAAACATATTGAAAATAAACTTTTATAATTTTCTATACGTAGTGAAAATTAGTTGTATAATTACCTTTTCATATTTCACAGTATACGCGTCGACGTTAATAGTGTGCAATAATATATACATAATAACGTTTTTAAAAAAGATTTCACGCTTTTTCCCGCAGCATGCTAACCAGAAAGAGTATAGTGTCAACATTCATTTCTCTGTTTTTCGCCAGTATTGAAGTCTTAAGGAATTTAATACCAGATTTTTAAAAATATTACAATAAATTAAGAATTTGTGATTTTTTTTAGCTTCACCTTGTATTACGCAGATAGCGGTGTAAATAAAGGGCACCCAGTGTTAAAACACTCCGTTCCCCACTTTCCGCCGAATTTTGACGCCGTGGTTAGCCTTCCTAATATTTCTTTTCAATGACGTACTGTTTCATTTGTAAGCAATTGAGATATTATATATATGCACTATGGATACTAAAGGAACATATGCTACTAACGGATAAATCAAACGTAAGGTCACATATATAAAAAAAAACATTTATTTGAAAAAATATATAACACTTGACACTTGCTATATTGTAACCAAGAATATATTAAGAAATATATTTAAAATAAAATTATTGCAGAAGCACTGCATGCAATGCATCTTACTTTACAGGTGACGATCGTGAGTAAAAGAATATTTAAATTATTTTCATTTCTCCGTTTTGATAGACAAAATTTACTTTCGTAAGCTTCACTAAAAGGCACAAAATAACAGAACACATATCTTTATTCAACTTTTTTCCAGATTTAAATTTGTTCAAAGCATATATTCTTAATAGAATAAACTAAATTCCAACAGTTACTGGAAAATGCAGCTCTCTCTAAATAATTACTCAATGAATTCATTACATTAAACGCCAGTAAAATAATATAGACTAACATTTAAAACTTATATTACGTTTTCCTATTGCAAAGAAAATATTTAATTAGTACTAGTATGTTCCGTATAATAACATTACTTAGGTGAATAATTTTGATCTTCATATTATAGATATTTCATTTATGAATGTGGTTTTAAGGGGTAACGTAATACATCCTGTATTTTACTTTTTTTAAATACATTTTTATTTATTTTATATATTTCTGTTATTATTATTATATAATATTAATATTATATAAACCCCTACAGCCTAATCAGCATGTTGGAATACTTAGGAGCTAATTCAAATTCGTTAATATTGTTATGCAGAAGTTCAATAAAAAAAAACAAAATAAATGTACTAGCACTTCGATTTATATAAAAAAAAATACAATTGATATTTGTTTATAATATTAACCTAAAAGCCTATTTATAACCTATGTATCCTATAAAACCTATTTATCTAAAAGTGAACAATAATATATAAAATAAGAAAATTTCAGCATTAACATATAAAGAGCAATCGCGCATTTCGAATTCGACACGAAATTCACATTAGACGATAAAAATAAACTTATATTTACTTGACTTGGCGCTTTAGAATTATTTATATGGCTCCATAGTGGCACTAATAAACTGACTATAGCTCTTTTCTACTAGCTACTCAAGACAGCAATCCTGGACATTGTAGGAAATGATAATTAATGATAGCCGAGAGTATTTTTTCATGTCAGTATGAGTACACACCATTATTTCCGTTTTTGGCGCGATACCCTCATTTATTATGTAAGTTGCGGGTAAAACGTTACTGAAATGCAGATTGCATACTGATATGATAATGCTGTTACAGGCGAAACGGTTAATGTAGCGCTGTTTAGGTGGCTCTGCTTAGTTTGTGGGTAGTGGCTACTAATTCAATTTTATACAAGTATAGGAGGTGAGGATAGGGCTGTTGAATAAAGTGAGGAAAGTGAAAGCAATATAAATGGAAAAATTTATGTATTATTGTCAAGTGTGTGTGTGTGTTTGTTTCATCTCAATTTGAACAAAATTATTAACTATTAGATCTTGAGGGTCTCCCCTCTACAGGGCCTTAGAAGCTTTTTGAGGTATCTTTACTTTACCTTCGGTTACTTTTTTTACCTTTAATATGCTTACCTGGTTAGTTACATATATTAAGCGACTGAATATATTTAAAAAGTAAATATTAAAAAAAATAACTTCTAAAATTAGTAGTTAAAAACAAAAAATAATAAAATCAATTTATGTTAAATAGCATTTTATACTTTATATATATTTTTTAATTCTTTTTATTAATTTTAATTTTAATATTAATAAAATTTTAATTCTTTTTATTAGATTTCTTATAGGTGCTATAATTTTAAATTATTTTCAATTTTCACCAGTTGTAGGATAAATATATCTCATGAAAAACTGTATAAAAAATTTACAAAAAATCAAACTTACCCTATATGCTTATTAAATTTAACCAAGATATAAACCGACTCTTAATTTAGCGTGTTTACACCCAAGCTGAACACCCGTAAAGGGCGCCATTTCGCGGAAAATAGTTTCCCTTCGTAGACAAAACTTCATTTTGCCAGCTCGTTCATTATCTACGACTGACAGATTTGTGAGGGCCGCTCCATCAATCCAATTAGTCAGAATCAAGAAAAATCGCAGGTATTTCTTTAGCTTTAGTTGTACGTTTTGATAATATAGTATTACGACAAGTAATATAAGTAAGTGTTTTTTGGGGCCATCGTGGCGTAGGGCCACAACATGACGCTTGTGGGTTCGATTTCTACTTAGGGGATCTAAAAACCAGAAATAATATGGCTTTGAATTCTGCCAAAACCACGACGTAATTTAAGAATTGGGAACGAAATTTCTTAACATCAGGTTCTTAACTGCTGTGTGCGGTAATAAAATTCAACAAAAGGAAATCTATATAAGAATTATAAATATATTAACAAGCTAAATTATTAATAGATATAATATAAGTTGTAATGCCACTAAGAGGCATATTCTTGATTTTTCAATACATAAAAATAAAAAAATCATTACGATATATTAAAGTAATTACGACCATTTTTTCGTAAAAAATATATTTTTTATATATGAATCGTTAAAGATTATATTGAATTTAAATTTCTGTGACCGTTTCTCGCTCACCGAGTGTATTACAGTATATAATTTCATATTATCTCTCTTAATATTATTTAAGGCCAGTCGTGGCACAGCGACACGAGGTGTGACTGTAAAACCGACTGGTTGTGGGTTCGATCCCCACTCGAGGAGATGAAATATTTACTTAAATTTATATTTCCATTTCTTCGCTCTGGTGTCGAGGTTAAGCGCGGCGTTGAGTTCTGCC
>JAAIXJ010000873.1:24607-48261 GCA_013403705.1 Heliconius hermathena
TCCATATCAGCCTCATTTTTTTTTTTATATTTTTCCGCTCTAAATTCAACACACAATGTGTCGGGAATTCGGCAGAAAGTGGGAAACGGAAGTATCTCAATGGGATAGGAGTGTTTTAACACTAAGTTCCCAGGTTCTCTCTGCCTACCCTTCTATGTGCAGAATATAGTGTGACGTGACAGCGGGAAAAAAACATATATTTCATTTTTATAAAATTTTATATTTTATGAAGTTACTTGTTGTCGTAATAAATTAGGCTCTCATATTTGCGACTAGGTCAAACGCTCATATACTCAACGTGAACTGAAAAATATTTGAACGGAATAAGTAATTTAAATATAAAGATGTTTCAAGTACGAAAAAGTTTGAAATAAATTTTTACCTGCTTCTAAGAGCGGCGTTGAGATTTGCCGTATAGGTGCAAAGGGTGAATACCACTTACAGGGTAGGCAGGAGAAGGCTGTTAAGCTAGTGTTAGGACACTCTGTCCCCGTTAAGATACTTCCGTTGAAGATTTCCCACTAAATTTTGGATTCATTATGTGTAGAGCGGTATTCAACGCTGCGCTTCGCCCCGTTACCAGAGCGTAGAAATTAAAATATTAAATATTTCATTTCTTCGAGTGGGAATTGAACCTACAGGGATAATGCAGCCGGGATTCAACCAATATTTGTCCTGTGGGGTATTTGTGCAATCTGTAACTTAGGTATAGGTAAAGACTCCTTAAGGCAAAAGTTTAAAGAAATTGACAGTTGCAATACAATATATTTTTGAAAATGTTATATATGTTAAAAAAAAAACATTAATAATATTACCAAAATTGGTGATGTTCATATCAGGAATAGGCTTAATCTTAATGTACCTGTCACTCGGTTGCATCGAATCCGCAATTCTTTTATGGGACAATGTGCACGCTTTAACAATAGGATCCCAGAAAACGTCAGAGAATAAAAAAAACCGCTGGAAATGCCTTCAAAAAAATATATAATATATTATATTCAGGCATAGCTATACTAATTATCTGATAACCTAGTGTAAATTATATATAGTGTACATAAATTAATTAAAAGTAAATACGTTATGTACTATTAATAAGATACTCTCACCGCTCGCAACGCCGCGGTCAAGCTCGTTACTCAATTACTTTATAATGAAAAAATATAGCTCTAACCACAGCTTGATATATTAAAGGTTTAAATGTATTGTAATATTGTAATTTATTGTGTTTTACTTTATATAATCTAATAGTAGAGACAGGTTGTGGGTTCGATCTCTATTCGAAGAAATGAATTATAAATTAATAATATTGTCATTTCTTCGCATATATTTAATAGACAATGCCACAAAAATGGGATGGAAGGTGAGGAACGGAGTGTTTTAACACTAAAGCAAGTAGCTGAAAAAATGTTGTATAAGGTATACGTATGCAATTTTAGTTTTTTTTTTTAAATTGTAGTTCTTTTTTTAATCTTAATGTTGAAAGTGAAATTAATTGGGGTGGATTTTCTTACACGTTGTATCACTAAACAAAATCGCTTCGAATTTTTGAAGCAATGCGTGTTGAGTGGCGGAACTCTACGCCGTGCTTTATCTCGACATCAGAGCGAAGAAATGGAAATATAAATTTAAATGAATATTTCACTTTCTCGAGTGGGGATCGAACCCACTACCAGTGGCGTTTACAGTTACAGTTTGCGCTCCTGCTGTGCTCCTGCGTTATGACTGGCCTCACTAAGCAAATTTTGAATTAAAAGAAATATTCGGAAATAACAGCTCTGATATATGTATTTAATAAAAAAACATTATTCTTTTTTGTTTTACAAATTAAACTAAGACTATAAAGATGTATAGTACAAATAAGTGAAAATAGTCGAACATAATGGAATAGTACTCAAAATCGATAGAAGCTAGTGAGCGCAAATGCTTAAAATAGGTCTAATTTTATGCTTCATGAACATTTAGAGCGGATAAAGAGAGAAAAGATTATTGATTGCTAAAAAAAAAATTAAATCGGCTTCACGTTGTATCCCGCACACAGTAGGGTAGGCAGAGAGAACCTAGCGTTAACCCTTAATTTGGCACCGATAAAAATATTTAAAATATATGACTTTGACAATTTTGTGGCTTCAGGAGTATGTCATAAAGTCCTGGAAAAATGAAAAAAAATCTATAATAGCACACGCTGGGAAAAGTGGTGTCACAGCGGACCTTGGAAATTACTTACAAATTAATGGTCAGATTTAAATGTTCGCTGAGGCGGACACTGTAATTACGGAAAATAAAAACCATAATTATTTTTATGTTTTTTTTATCGAAAAATTCAGAAATGAACATTTTAGAACTAAATGATACCGAAGTACAGTTTATTTTATATAAAAATTTAAAAAAACAATTTCTGGGGGCTTTTCCTGTCACGAAACATAATCTTGTGTTGTATTTTATGCAATACACGACAGTTTTCTTTTGGCAGAACCTGCAGCGTCCTTCTTCCATGGTCGAAGGGAAGTATCCTATATTGTCGTATTTTAATGGACTCAAAGGGCGGAGTGCATGCGGTTTCTTTACTTTGACGGATTCAGTCTGTTTTCTTTTAGCAGACCTGTTTGCCTTGCACAATAAGTTATAAATATCATATCTAAATGCTTTCAAAGGTTTTTTAGTTTTCACGTTGCCGGAATGCTTTTGGCGGTACAATAGCCAAGCATTATGTATACAAATGTGAATTATCTGTGCAAATATCGCTAAATACCATCTCTTGCTTTTGAAGGGTGTTTTGTACAGTCATAAGAGCATATCAGAAAGATCAACACCTCCCATATGTCTATTGTATTGGCGCACAATCTGTGGACATTGGACATCGATTTTGGCTTTTGCGTCTTTGGAATATCGGGGTATTTTTTCTATAGGTTCACTTGCTACAAAGGAAGTAATAAATGTGACAGTCTTATTATCATTCCAACGAACAACATCTAAGCGGTTTTTATCACATACAGCTTCTACAAAATGTCCTCAAGGTTTCTTTTTCATGGCTTTTTCAGTAGGTAAAACTTTTTCTGCTCCTCGAAGGCGATTGCCTCGAATAGTGCCTAAGGCAAAAACACCATAGTTTTCTCGGAGAATAAATTGCAACTCCGGTGAAGAAAAAAAGTTATCGCAAAACACAAAATATGCTTTTTGAAAAATACTTTGACATAATGCTATAACCACCTTAGCACCAAAACCTGAGACAATTCTTCTTCACTGAACTTATGGTTGAGAAAAGTATCGTCACCTCCATACAGCACAAAATCATAAATTATTCCGGAAACTCCGGCCCTTACATAATTTTTAAAGCCCCATTTGTTAGGTTTATCTTTCATGTATTGTTTTCTTTTACCGGCCTTAGTCCCTTTATATACTATCATTTCATCTATACTAAATTTTGTCTCTTTTTTCTGTCGTTTCAGACAATTTTGTCGTATTTGCTCTGTGACTGGACGAACTTTAAAATATTTGTCTTCGTATCAGCTGATATCTTTTCAAAGACATTATATCTGCGACATTACCAGACCTAAATTTTTCTGACCAATAATCAAGATATGAAGGCATTCCAACAATAACCATAAGAACATGGATAGCTAAAAAATCTTTAAATTCTTCGTCTGTTAGTTGAATTGACTTGCCGGTTTTTTGAACTGAATATAAGTTTGTCTGCTCTACGATACTAGTAAGAATATCTTTACAAAAAAAGGGGAAAGAAACTCAAAGGTGAATCATCTATGTAATCTTCATCCTCACCCTCTTCTATTGTCGCTTGGTGACGGAATTGAGCTACTCTCCAATTGTAAGTCAGCTGAATTTTTTTGCCTTTTTTTCGTCTTTTGGCTTTGACTTTGACTGTGGGTGGTTTCCTAGATCTTGTTTTTCGGGGCTATAAACTATTGGTGTTATAGGCGTTCCAGGCAATGAAGGAATAGCAGATGGCGATGGAACATTTTCATAAATGGAGTCGCCAATTTCACGCATGATAGAATCTGGTATAATATCAGCATCTTCTGAGTTTGATTCTTCGTCGTCGGATGTATCTATTGTTAGGTTAGCAAGGGAAGATGCAATTGATGGTGCAAGAGAAGACAGCGGGGTGGAAGAATTAGTACGTGCATCATGCAATTCAGTTTCCAAATCTGATATTTCGCTAGCATCGGCAGGTGCATGTTCATTCGGCACTTAAGCAATAATTTTATTTGCGCGATTAGGCTGTTGGCAAAGAAAAAAAACCAAACTCAGCACCATAAGCAAACGAGCAAAAGCACACACATTTTGGCGTTGTCCGCCGCAGCGGACATAGTAATAAAGTAATTTTCTATACAATGTCCATTGTGACGGACAAAACATTTTAGTTACAAATAAACATATTAAAAAGGTAATAAAGTGCGTATGTTTTTGTAAATAATGATTGACATGTTTATTATCTAATAATTAAATCTATAATTCAATTCATTTTTCCACAAAAAATATTATAAGAAAAACAATTATAAATACCTCGAGTAGAGTAGAGAAACTCAACGCCGGGTTTTTTGCCTTAGTACGAGAGCGAAGAAAGAGAAATATTAATAAGTAATAATTAATTCTTATTATATAATAAGAATTAATAATAAGAATTAATTATTACTTATTAATATTTCTCTTTCTTCGCTCTCGTACTAAGGCAAAAAACCCGGCGTTGAGTTTCTCTACTCTATATGCAATGCTTCGAAAATTTCGGCGTAGAGTGGGGATCGAACCCACAAGCGTCATGTTACAGTCACACACTACGACATTTTCAATTATTAATCACCTTCTACAATAAGAAGATCAACAATCAAGTAACAATAAAAAAATATATATTACTAACTAAAAAAATATATACTTCTAATATTATTGATCAAATAAATGAAACGTAGAATGTATTTATGAATATAATTTTATAAAGAAAATCATGAAAATATAAGTCAAGAGAAATTTGGTCATTGCACAAAGGCAGCCGGATCGAATCCAGACCAGTGTGTACATTCAACCTCTTGAATAGGCCCGTCCACCGCTTTCAGTGGCTGATGAAACACAAACTATGTCACTGGATACATCCAAAATTTCGAACCTTGTTTGTATTACCAAACGAACAGGCTTGTGCTCGCTTAATAGAGTTTTAGACGTACCCACTCGCTGGAGTCGTCGTAGCTTTGACGCGCTATGGAAACACTAAGATTTCATCAGTTGAAATAAACCTTTTGTCGGACTCCGTGCTCGACTATGAATAGTAAATATATTATATGTATACGGTTCGGGATATAGATATTATTTTGATAAACGGAACGTGCAGTTGTATGATGTACCGTAAGTAACATATTGTAAAAATATATGAAACTTCCAGCTCTATTCCGTGCACAGTAAGGTAGGCAGAGGGAACCTAGAGTTAAGATACTTCGTTCTCATTGCATGTGTGGTGAAACTCAACGTCACGCTGCGCACCAGAGTGAAGAAATGAACATATAATTTTTTAATAAATATTTTTTTTCCCCGAGTGGGGATCGAACCCACTACGAGTCGCGTTTACGGTCACACACTTATACCCCTCAGCCACGACTGGAGTATGATAAATAAAACATATGATACTGTTATAATGTACCGTAAGTTACATAATGTTATAAAAATGACTATTTATTTTTCTTCTTACGTCTTGATTGAGGTAATAGAAAGATGAATTCGAATAGTGATAGAGTGAATGGCTTATTTTGCTAATAAAACGTGAGATAATCCAAATTCAACACCATATATTGTTTTGTATTAATTGATCTGATAAATATAAAATGATATTGTATTCCAACAAAGTTACTAGACTGAGATCCCAGGGCCTCCAGGCCTAAGTCATTTTAGCAAAGCTGAAATTTTGACGTTTAATGGTATAATATGTAGTTAAGACTTAATGCGTACTTACCAACATGAAAATGGGGCCCTTTTAGAGGTAGAGCAAACTTAAGGCACACGCTCATGTACGTTTAAGTAGAAACTATATTATTTAAATATGTTTTTAAGAATATTGTAAAAAATGTATAATAATTATTAGCAGATCCTTTACGTGAGCCTTTACTCCCGTCAGACATGTTAAAAACTAAGTTTTACTAGCAAGCTTTAATTTTAAATATATTACTTACGGACTATTTCAAGACCACTTATAAGCACCCAGACCAATACGATGACTCAATCATCCTCCCAGGCAGAGATGTACCTTGTTGGCACTACCTCAGAAACTTCCCCCCCCACTTTCAAATTAACGAGTACTCAACTACATATTAGACTAATAGTAATAAGACTGAAATCTGGGACCTGTGTCTGGGGATCCTGGGATCTTGGGCTATACGTTTTGGGCAGTATCATTAAATTTTTTTGTTTAGAATTTTCGCAAATACTTTGGATGTTAGACCTAATAGAATAAAATGAATGTTCTTGAAAATATATAGATATTATATATGAGGAACGGAGACTCTTAATTCTAAGTTTCGTCTGCCTACCCTGCTGTGTGCGGGATACAGCGTGACGCTAAAAAAAGATAATCAAGAACAAAGCAATTTTAAAACATTTTCGCTATATTCGATTCGCATAATAAGGTACTTTATGTAACCTCTAAAAGTCACTTTGGACTCTAATATATAAACAGTGAAGCCCCTTTTTCAGTTATTTCCATCCGGTATATTACTATACAGTCGATCGCATACTAACTACTGACTTATAATAGTATATTTACATATATATAATTGTTTTTACGAATCATTTGTTGAAAAGCTCAAGTTAAATTATTTTACCTTGGTCTTTTATATATATAAGATATTAGACATTGAATCGTTTTATTATGTTTATTAACATTTTTGCATTATGTTATCTAATTCAAAAATGATGAAAATTAACATAATATATTTAAACGACAAACAATTAATTAATATATAGTACATGTTATTATAATATTTCATTAGAGGCCAGTCGTGGCGCAGCGGCACAAAGTGTGACTGTAAAACCGACTGGTTGAGGGTTCGATCCCCATTCGAGGAGATGAAATATTTACTTAAATTTATATTTCCATTTCTGCGCTCTGGTGTCGAGGCAAAGCGCGGCGTTGAGTTCTGCCACTTAACACCCAATGCCTCCAGAATTCGGCAGAAAGTGGGGAACGGAGTGTCTTACACTAGGTTCCCTCTGCCTACCCTGCTGTGTACGGGATACAGCGTGAAGCTGATTTTATATTTCAAATATAACATAATAATATTAATATGAGGATATCTTCATATATAATAGTTTCTTCAAGTTCCCCAAGAATATTTTTTTTTGCAAATCTATTAAACATAGTGACAAAAACTATCTGACAGATAGTGTCGCAAGCTATAAGCAAATACCCAAATCATGACCTAATATTGGGCAATTTATCACCGACAGACCTTTATGCCAAAGTCATCAATCTTGAGGTTCCTTTAGTCGACACTCCAACTAATTATTGTGGATAGTGTGTCTACAGTTCACTTGGGCATATCAACATTTTTTTGACTGCCAACCTAGGATCTTGACGTGATAGGGGATTTACGAAGGGACTATTTACATCAGCTTGATAGGAATACCTCTTGGTTTGTTTTTTTTTTTCAACTTCAATTTTTATTCTAAATATAGTAGGGTAGGCGGGGGAACATAGTGTTAAGACACTCCGTTTCTCGTTTTCCGCCGAGTTCTGGGAGCATTGATGGCGGAGTGTGGTGAAAAATGAATATGTCAATAAATAATTATCCATTCCCCCCAGTGGGTAATGAATCCACAACCGTCGCGTTACAATGCTTGTATCCATCTTACTTAGATTTGATTGTGGTATACATGGTAATCAGACTTGTTATTAGAATAAAATAGAATAAAGAGTCAGTAGCTGAAACCTTTAAGCACGTGAAAGTTTGTTCAAAATTTGTTATTTATTTTCACATTAAAAAAGATAAAAGAAAAGACTCATACAAACTTTGAACCAACGCTAATTGGATGATGGATATTACACTTAGTATTTACAGTTTAGTTAATTAAAGTGTAAAAGAATGCACATCAAAATTAATAAGAAAATTATGGGCGATCGTATCGTAACGTTATCATTCCTAACATTTAACTGGGTTTTGGGTTCTGATCCCTTTAGGGCAGGGGTTCCCAACCTTTCTTGATCAAGAACCACTTTTATATAATTCTTGGTAGTAAATATATAACGGTCCCTGATCATTATGTATGTAGGTATATTAAAAATTAACTTTGGTAAATATGGCAAAGAGAATTTTCGCCTCACCATCCCCAAATTCGTTCGCGGACCATATTTAGCCTTCTGCGGACCATTGGTGGTCTGCGGACCATTGGTGGTCCGCGGACCACTGGATGGGAATTAGTGCTTAAGGGTAATAATTTTTTTTTTCCAGCTATGGTAAATAAGGCACGGCGTTGAATTCCGCCATTCACCAATTAATGTTTATAATTCGGGCGGAAAGTTAACACATTTTAAGTTTTGCTTGTCTCAAACATCTAGTGGTTAGCTAAAAGCACTTGCTCATGTTAGTCAATTTACGTAATAGGCTAAATCCTAATTTAACTTCGGATAGTAATAAAGTTGACTAATTTTGACACTCTTGATGTGAAAGTAGTTAACAAAACTTAGTATGTATTAACTCTTAATAACATAAGGTATCCTCGGTTTTTAAATATTGTATTATTTTTGTTTCTTTTTTATAATCCTGTCTTTTATTGGCAAAGATAGGAAATAGATCGAATGATGATAATTTAGTCTATTAAGGAATAGTACTTACACAATAATTTTTAAAAAGTCGTCATGTATAAATCATTTTTAAAAATTACACCAACTTATTTTTGTTTTCTTGCGATCATAAGATTTATAGCAACAAGAGTTCTAATAAATGAGCATATAACGCAATAATGTATGATGATCATTTATTTTGTGATATAAAAGAATATGTTGTTGTATATTTATTTAAATTTATATTTCCAATTTTTTTTATATTTATTATTTTTAATTTGTTTATATTTATATTTATTTATTTATATTTATATTTATTTATTTATATTTATTATTTTATTATTTTGTAAATGTTTCTTGTAATTTAAATATTTCTTTTAATGTAAACTGTAATAAGTAAATTTTGAACATTAATAATTTTATATGTATAATTCAAAAAAAATAATACTAATAATAATAACATGTGTGCATTTAAAAAAAATAATGGTTAATATAAAGTAATAATTAATACATAATACTAATGCTAAATATACAATTATAATAAGTAATATATTATAATAATGAGTATATTAATTTAAAAAAAAATCAAGGAAGGTGGAATGTAACAAAATAATACAAAAATAAAAATGTACAAAATAATATTGAATGATTGAATATCTCTTATTCTTCTGGTAAATATTTTTAATAATAAAACCAAATTGTAATGAATAAATGAATTTAATATTGTAACAGTATGTACCTTGGGTACAAGTTAAAAATAAATAAATAAATAAAATAAAATATGCATGGCAATGTACATAAATAACATAGTTAATTATGAATAATACAAACTATATATTTATCATACCATATTAATCGAGACGAGTTCGTGTATTGTCGTCCCGAATGTCGCGACCGTCGTTCTGTCTATATAGGTGGTGGTGATGCTGGAAGGCAGCGGTCGAGTCGAACTCTTAAGTACTACGGTACTAATAAATATGATGCACATAAAGACTCGTACCAAGTATATTATAAATATAATATAATAATTCGAAGCCTATGATGGCACGATCTTTTAGGATCGAATTTCTTATAAAGGCAATATATGTGTAGGGGCGACACATATTGTGGATCCAAGTGATCTTTGACCAATATTATGATATTGAATGTTGCTTGACGTCGCGGAAGCTGACGTGATGGGCTTATGCGAACTGTTATAGCGACATTAACTATGTCGTGGCTGATGCCGTCTCGCAGTACGCTCGCGATACGTAAGCTATGCTTGTATGGCGTTGGTCATTGACATATTATATACCACTTCTACGACTTGGTATACGACTAGTAGGTGTGTGGTGCTATTTTATGTCCCAGCTCCGGTGTATGTAGTAGTGTCCGCCTGTCTCATACGGGTGTGTGGTGCTATTTTATGTCCTGGAACTCTGGTGTATGTAGTAGTGTCCGCCTACGGTTCGAGACACGACTGTGGGGTGTGTGCCGTGCGTTTATTTAACATATCGGCCGCCTAGCGGTAGTGCGTTCGTTCCAACGACTTATATTGATCTCACAAATCAATCAACATCACGAATCACCATTCTAATACAATCTTAATATAAACAAGCGTAACAAGTACCTTCGGAAAGATCACACACAAACGTCTCAGAGGGTTCAACGATGACTGTAAAGCTGCGGTCTGGTCAGAATTCACAGTGTAGGGGCGGGGCGGTGCCCGTACTCTTTCTTCCTTTTATTATAACTACTTCGCAGTTATAATGGAGAGGAAGATAGGACGCGCTCTTGGCTTTTCTTCGGACGAGCTTCGAGTTATGACAATGTCATATTGTCGAGTTTCCAGTTATCTAAATAACTGACACAAGAACAACTTCTGATGGCAAATATCTTATTAAAGCGATACCTTCTAATGGCATAATATAAAATCCTTAATACTGTTACCTCTGAATCTCTAAAAGATTTTGGGTTCTTCACGATCACAACTATAAACGGTTCTAACCACTAGACACATCACGAGCCAAGGCATTATTTATTAAATAATATTTTCAAAGGAGTTTGGGATATCAGTTACAATATGTGTATGTATAATAAATTAGCAAAACGTTTATATAAGTATGTAATGAAGTTGTATAATTGTATGGTATCAGAAATAAAGGGTATTTTTATTTATTATTTATTATTTATTTAATTTATATTTATATTTATTTAAATTTATTTTTTTTTTCTTCACTCTGGTGTCGAGGCGAAGCGCGGCGTAGAGTTCCGCCACTCAACACGCAATGCCTCTAAAATTCGGCGGTAAGTGGGGAACGGAGTATCTTGACGCTAGGTTCCCTCTGCCTAACCTGCTGTGTGCGGTATACAGCGTAAAGCTGATTTAATTTTAATTTATGTTGCTATTC
Source organism: Heliconius hermathena (assembly GCA_013403705.1). NCBI lineage: Eukaryota > Metazoa > Arthropoda > Insecta > Lepidoptera > Nymphalidae > Heliconius > Heliconius hermathena. The sequence goes on from JAAIXJ010000873.1 coordinate 35,774, forward strand.
GCAGATATTATTAGCTGTCTTTAATTGAGTTTTGAGAATGTTAATCAATGTATATCTAATAAATGTCTACGAAAATTTACTACTCTTATGTAGTAAATTGATAAATTGACAGAATAGCAAATTAATAATATAAATAAAAAAAAGATTACAAAAATATAATTACTATCATATACACATATACAAAAAATCGCATTCACCAACCATTTTTTTTTATTCATCTTTTATATACACAAAATCATAGCTGAAACTGGATTTCGCGATTTCGTTGGCCTACAGTTCATTTCAATTGTTCTAACCAAAGGGCAAACAGACAGGTGTCACTGGCTTCGGATGTACCGCGGAATAAAAATAGTAAATTCACCAGCCATTCCCATAGAACGCTGTGTCGGCATCGGCACTTACAGAGGCAAATAAAAATTGAAAAATCTCATCCGCAAATCCCCCGAGGGCCGATCCTCGCACGTTCCGCACTCCGTCCTGTCTCCCTTCAAATCTCGAAACAATGAACATTGTTTACCGTACACGTTAAAGAAAATACGGACTGTACATTTAATAATATATTTTGCTATTTAAGCAGAGTAGATTTTTTTTTATCTGTTTTTTTTAGATTATAATTATTTTGTTTCTATAGTGTGGTTGAGGCCAGTCGTGGTGCAGTGGTACATGTGTGTGATGTTAAATGTGATAGGTTGTGGGTCCAATTCCCGCTTGAGAAAATGAAATATTTCATGTTTTCTTTTTACCGATGTAGTGTCGAAACAAAGCACAACGTTGAGTTCCGAACGCCTCTAGAATTCGGAGGAAATCGATGTCGAGATCGGAATGTCTTAACACTAGGCTTCCTCTTCCTATACTGCTACATGCGTGATACAGCGTGAAGCTGAAAAAAAAGTAGTGAAAAATGAATTTATTTATCACTCCTTTTTCAATTTCAATTCATGTTAAAGTTATTTCAATATTTTATACACCCGTTACGTTGCAGAGTCCACTTTATGACCGCCATTACTAACATTCAAGAAGTCTAGCTTATTCTAATATAAATACCCGAGTATATGTATGTATGTCTGTATATACGTGTAAACAAACTTATAGCGTCGTTTATTTCAATTTTCTTGGACGTGTAGTATGTACTCCTCATTTGCGTCCACCGTACATTTTGCTTTGCGCTGCACACCAACTATCGTAGTTTACACGATATCAGGACTAATGGTGTACGAAATAGGAAATATTTTTGGTTAACTCCCTTTTAGGAGATCCGTTTATTTTGCACCCTGTCCTTTCTGGCAGTAGGTATATTCTGCTTACTTTTATCTCTTGGTAAATTGTTTGTTTTTTATGTCTAGTCGGTAACATGGTGTAACATGTTCTTATGTAACATAAGGCTTAGCAATCACTTTATGGTAGGATGTCTTTATTTGAAAAAGTAACAAATCCATACCGATTATATATATCTCTATAATAATATGGGACAGTAGAGGCTAGATATGGTACAGGAGTACAAAATTGCGACTGTAAACGCGGCAGGTAGTGGGTTCGATTCCCACGCGAAGAAATAAAATATGTAATGTTTTCATTTTCTCACTCTCATATCAAGGCAAAGCGCAGCGCAATGTTTCCAAAATTCCGCGGAAAGTGGGAAACTACGGTGTCATAATACGAACGGAATATCTTAACACTAGGCCTCCTCTGCCTACATTGCTAGATGCGATATACGCCGTGAAAAAAAAAGAACATATGTATGTGTAAATGTGGAAAAAAACTCGAGATTATCAATAGCACATATCAAAATATTTCATACAAACACGTAATACATCCAAAAATCCAGATTTTAGGCATCTACTTAACACTGACAAGGCACGTTAACAGGCCAGCGAGCCGAACACCGCCGCCCATGCGTTCCCCACAGATAAACTTCAGCCGGTCCACTCCCATACAATAATAAGCTTTCTGCCTGAAAGTAAACGATGAAAATTGCCTGAAAACTGCTAGTGAATAATCATTCGTGTAAATGGAATGCCTCGTAACCGACATTACGTAGTTTGCTCTCAATACAGAGAACTCTGGATGAATGGATTAACCGAATTTTGCATTGTTAATGGCTTTAGAGCTCGTGTTTAGGTACTTGTGTAAATTGATTTTATGTAATTGTTGTTTATGATATTATTATTATATTATAATTTGAAAAAAATATACATATTATATAATTGATTCACAATATAATATATTCTGGGTTATATTAAGTAATGTTAATACACTTTATTCCTCATTTTCCGTCTATGTTGAGTGGCGGAACTCAACGCCGCGTTTTGCTTCGACATCAAAGCGGAGAAAATAATACTAATGAACATTTCATTTCCTCGAGTAGGAATCGTACCCACAACTTATCGCGTTTATAGTCACACGTTTTGTGCTTTTGCATCACGACTGGCCTCATACATACATATAATTTTCCATTTAAATATTAATTACAAGAACGTGAGTTGTTTAATAACTGAAAATTTAATTATCATAATTGCTGAAATGAAACTTGATATAATTTTTAAAATAAAAAAATATTAATCTGAGGCCAGTCGTGGCGCAGCGGCACAAAGTGTGCCTGTAAAACGACTGGTTGTGGATTCGATCACCACTCGAGGAGATGAAATATTTATTAAAATTTATATTTTCATTTCTTCGCTCTGGTGTCGAGGGGATAGCGCGGCGTTAAGCACCGCCACTCAAGACGCAATGCCTCCAGAAATTGGCGGAAAGTGGGGAACGGAGTGTCTTAACACTAGGTTCCCTTTGCCTACCTTGCTGTGTGCGGAATACTGCGTGAAGCTGAAAAAAAAAATAAAAAAAAATAATTAAAATGGGCATTTTAAGAAAATCTGCCACGTACCTGACCTGAAACGCTCTAGCTTTTCCTAACCCTACCCTGACCTTTTTAATGCTAGAACTCACGTTCAATTACTATGAAACGTATAAGATTATCTTATTTAGTATAGCTATTTAAAGTAACACAACCATTAATAAAAGGGACAATAAAGGTTAAACACACAATTGATGTCACCATCAGTTTCACGAGAATAAGTGTATAGCGCTACTAAACGCAGCGGGCGGTCTTTCCCTCCCACTGAGTTGGATAAAACCCGACTTTTAAATTTGGGATCATTAAATAAATCTTACTAGCCTTTAAAGACGCTTTTATATTGTAATAAATATTGTGACGTTGTGGGAACAAGGTTGCAGATATAACGCGACAGTTCCGATTTCGATTTCCACTCGAATGAAATACTTAATATTTTCATCTCTTCGCTATGGTGACGAGGGAAAGCGCGACGTTGAGTTCCGCCACGCAACACGCAATGTCTCCAGAAATCGGCGGAAATTGAGGAACGTAGTGTCTTAATGAGAAGGGAGTATTTTAATGAGGCCAGTGGTGCAGCGGCACGAAGTGTGACTGTAAGACCGACTGGTTGTGGGTTCAATCCCCACTCGAGGAGATGAAATATTTACTTAGATTTATATTTCCATTTCTTCGCTCTGGTGTCGAGGCTAAGCGCGGCGCTGAGTTCTGGCACTCAACACGCAATGCCTCCAGAATTCGGCGGAAAGTGGGGAATGGAGTGTCTTAACACTAGGTTCCCAGTGTGAAGCTCAAAATAATATTGTTTAAATATTATAATTCATTGAAAAATATTATTTAAGTCATATTTCTTCATAAGTAAATATATAAACGATCGTCTTTTAATTTAAATGGATGGATAGCTTATTATTAAAATGAATATAATATTTTTTCCCTTGCAAAATTTATATATAAAACTTAGGATCCATTAATATAAGTTCTCCAATACTATTCTATTTCTAATATTAGCTAAATATTGCTGAATTCTTAAAACCTTGACATATCTTTATAAAATTTTCTCTTTCGTACAATTTTGCAGCCCTTATTAGGAAAATTGCTGCGTCGATCCCTTCGAAAATATTTTTTCTAAGAGACACATTGAGCTCAAAGGTTATAATATACTTGAATCCATAAAAACAAAAGAATAGGGTTTAGTTGTTCTTGTTTTGATGTTTACCTTTTTTTCCATTTGTCTATATAATTAGAGTTTATGTATATTAAATGTGAAAGTCTGTGAATGTTTTTTCCACTTTCACGAAAAAACTACTGAGCGGATTTGAATGAAACTTTACAGTAATATAATTTATACATTAGAATAACACAGGCTACAATTTATAAAAAGATTTAATATTTACACTATAAGAAAGCGGGCGAAGCCGCATTTGGGTTACTAGTTTAAATATAAATTTACAACAATAAAATGCGATATTAATCTACGATGAAGGATATTAACATATAACTTTAATATACAAACACATAACAGTACATCACAATCAATTACAGAAAACAATTGAAGCACCAAAAAGTTTAACAGCTTGGCAAATGAAATAAAACAGAATGTTATAAAACGGCATATAAACAGAAATTTTGGCACGAGCCGTCCAAAATCAATCTGCAGTAGAGGCGGACGGATGTAGTAGATGTTAAGTATTTAACTCTCATTATATAACAGTGGGGAACCAAATGGATGTGCCAAAAATACCCTTGCCGTATCTCGGCGCCGATATTTCCCGGGAGAAAATTTCATAGATTTGAAGTTTCCGCCCCATGCCGCGTATAGCAGAAATCGACGGAATTCCTAATCTTGCCGGAAATAAGCTCGCACTGGCAACACCGAGGATATTTTATTTATTTTGAATAGGAAGTTGTAAATAGATATGGCAACACTGGTTGATATTCGTTATAGATTATGTTATATAAATATGTATGTATGTCTAAGTTTAACTCGAAAAAAATATATTAAAGATATAAGTTCTGTTCGTACTAAATTCTTGTATTTTTGGTAAAACAGTTCTTCAGTAACAAAATATATATATTTTTGATTTTTCCTTAACTTACAAAAACAAAAAAAAATAAGTAAAAAACGTAAATTGAGTATATATATCCCTTTAATGAATTCGTTAAGGTTGTATAAATATTTATAGTCAATTCCAGCTAAGGCGTGGGCCGTTCTAATATACGCAATTACACAATTTCTATAAAAGTAACATTAGGTTCACTTTTTCTTTAAAATTCATAATATAATATTGCTAAATATTGAATATTAAAAAACTATAATATTTTCTTTTCGCAAAAACATTTAAAATAGCATGTCTTTTTTAAAATGTCATGCTAATAAAATATTTTTTTTAGCTTCACGTTGTATTCCGTACGCAACAGGGTAGGGCAGAGGAAAGCTTATGTTAAGACACTCCGTTCCCCATTTCCCGTCGAATTCTGGAAGCATTGCATGTAAGTGGCAGATTAGAACGCCGCGCCGCCTCGACACCAAAGCGTAGAAATTATATACATTTTTCAAGTGGGAATCGAGCCCATCAAACCTTTCAAATCTTCGTCGCTTACTATTCACATACACCTAAATTAATCATAAAACATATAAAATGCTAATAGAAAGTTGTATATTATTTAACTTAAATTAATTATTACATATAGAAAACACAAAGTATTTTTTGTTTTAATATTAGTAAAGCAAGACGCCCGACATGCCATCCATCAGGCTCTCAAGGCCTATGACAAGAAAGCTTGCCTCTCCCATGAATATTTATGATGTTGTTTGTTCTCACAACCAAGTTTCTATGAAAAGGAAAAAAAACTCCTTTTAACTCTTTTCAATTATAATAACGAGGTAGGAGTAAACGGTGTCCGTTTAAAAAGTTAAACTCGAATTTATTGTTGCACTAACAAATGACAAAGCGACTACTGGTTCTGTGTATAGTATTTATAAAAAACAAAAGGAATGAATTAAAAGAGTTGCAGAATGGGTTATATCAAATGAATTATTAAAGAAAAATAATGGTTCTCATTTACAATTTGTTTATGAAAGTACATAGTATGTATGTTTTTTTAAGCTTCACGCTGTATTCCGCAAATAGGAGGGTAGGCGGAGAAAAGCTGGGAGCCTAGTGTTAAAACACTCTGTTCCCATTAAAATAATTCCAGTTCTAGGAAGTCATCCCGTACTTTTGCTCGTTACCAAAGCGAGGTAATGCAATTATGAAATATTTCAGTTTCTCGAGTGGGAATCGAACTCCCAACTTGTCGTGCTCAAAGTATTACACATGTGCCAATGCACCATGACTGGCCTCAAAGTAGTAGTATTTATGTATGGTATGGTACCATACATACGGTATACGTACCATACATAAAATTTTAAAGTGTAACATACAAAATATTCAAAAAGTCTTCTTGAACTATATAGTCATTTATTTAAAATTCATATATTCAAAATTATATTTATCTTACTCAGTACACTTTTTAATATATAAAATTTTTAGATATGTTACAAATTATGTGAAAAAAATTACTATAACGTAAAATTCTAAAAAAAAACGGGAAATTATTGGAAAACATAATTATTTTTAGAACTGAAGTTGTTTGATCAATCATGATAAATTTATGTGTTTGTGACATTGTTTTGTTTTAAGAGCACCCATACCGCGCCACAGTTTGACAGTTGTTTACTGAAACTTTTCTTCTGTCGAAACAGAGGACTAACTTTGAATTAGTTCCTCCTGATGTTGGACTCATATTTTTATTGTGAATAAAGAAAACTGGTTGAGAACATAATTGAAAACTAAAATTTTCCGAGTAGTATATCAATTTTGTGAAATGTATGCAATTACTATATATAAAACTTTATATATTTTTTTACTTATTTTTTTATGTAGAATTTAAGTTAAAGTATTATATCATAAAAATATTATCATAACTCAGCTTCATGCTGTATCCCGCACACAGCGAACCTAGGGAACCACAAAGGGAACCTAGTGTTAAGACACTCCGTTCTCCACTTTCCGCCGAGTTCTAAAGGGCATTGCGTGTTGAGTGGCAGAACTCAACGCCGCACTTTTGCCTCGACACCATAGCGAAGAAATGAAAATATAAATGTAAATAAATATTTCATTTCCTCGAGTGGCGATCGAACCCACAACCAGTCGATTTTACAGTCACGACTGGCCTCCATTTGTTTTATTTATTTTAATATTTTCATAATAACATTAGTTAGCATTATCAAAATATTTTTATAATATAAACGCCAAATGCGTCAGACATTTTTATGTAACGATTTATTGATAAAAATAAAATTTGCTACATATTAAACCTTGCGTTGATGAAAATTTATATCAATCTAACAATGTAATAATTCTTCCAATATTTAATATTCCTACAAAAAAAAAACAAACACTAATTATGAAATATTTGCGAACGCACCGAAATCATCTCTTTATTACGAAACCGCGTCCTCCACGCGATATTTCACGGCGTCTTCCGTAAACGAAGAATGCCTTGGAGGCCGTAGAAAATATGGCGAGCAATAAAAATGTCAAGTCAGGTCATCAGAATGGAAAGCCCGAGGCGTTTTGCCGCCAGATGTGGAACTGAATCGATGAAAAACCGCTTCTCCGTGCCCCACATCGATATGTCAAGATGGCGATACTGGAAAACTAGCGGAGGCGACACAGCTATAATAGCGGTTCGTGTATTGTTTGCTGACGGGACCATTTCTGATCCGCGCACCTGCTAACGTAAAATATGACTCTTTGAATGTTATTGTCACTGAATGTATTGGACGACAAAAATAAACGCTCATCTCGTGAAATATATGCATGCATGAAAGTATTAAATAAAAATGTATGCACTATTATTAATTTATATATTTTTAATTTATTTTTGATTAATAGCAAAGTGTTAGTGGAAAAATTATATATTTTATATTTAAAATGCATATAGATTGATAGGTAAATTATTTTATAAGAAAAAAGTATTTTATAAAATATTTTTTCATCAACTTTGATTCTTTAATTTGAGAAAATTATAATTTTCATAATAATTAAATTTCTAAAATTAAATTATATTTCATAATAATTAAATTTCCAAAATATCTGAGATAATCTCCTAACACTTTAATAAGATTAAAACATTTACAAAATATAATTAAATAGTAACAGAATACTTTAAAACAGTTTGAAAAGGAAAAATTTTCGACCAGTTTCCCTGTCGGAAGCAGTATTAGTTGAACGTTAGCTCCCGTGATAAGGCGCCCGCACAAATTGGTGAAGGCACGCGAACGATCGGGGCCGCTACACCTACGACTACGTGTTTTGACTTTGATCCAAACCACTTCGTAGGTATTTATTGTTTTAGTTTTCTGATCAGCTGGAGTGCAATTTATTATTGTTAATTATTTGGATATATATTTTGTAATATCTATTTTTTCTTTTGAGGCCAGTCGTGGCGCAGCGTTTGACTGTAAACGGGACTGGTTGTGAGTTCGATTTCCACTTGAGAAAATCAAATATTTTCATTTTTTCGCTCTGGTGCTGAGGCAAAGTGCGGCGTCGAAGTCCGCCACTCAATACGCAATGCCTTCAGAATTCGGTTGAAAGTGGAGAACGAAGTGTCTACACTTGACTCCCTCTGCCTACCTCACTACATTCGGCATATAGTGAGAAACTGCAAGACAAACCTTTTAAATCTCTTTATAAGTCTTTGCTCATATTACAAGAATGATATATGGATTTTTTTTCATAGACAAACAAAAGCCGTCATTTCCGTCATTGTAAATCCTCTTATTTTCAAACAAACATTATAAATCTAAAAAATAATATTATTGCGAAAAATATAACAAAAACATCACAGGGGATTTAAAATGGATATTCCAAGTATCATCTTACGAAAGTCAATATAAGTAACTTATACAGAAAGTACTACAGAAATTGAATTATTAATACTTTAACGCAATAAAAAAGTTTCGAGATATTGGGACGTAAAAAGCGAAGTTGAGAGATCGATCAAACGTCCCTAACATGTAAATTGACGGGACCGTGCCAAAGGAAGCTATAAGTCACCGCCCTTCAGCACTTCGGTAATAAATTAAAGAGGGTATCTATTGAGTACCTACTGAAGCACTGATCTACAATCGAGATTGCAGCCACGTTGCATAGTAGGTATACATCCTTGTCGAACATAAATTTCTATCAAATTTCGCTTGGAAACGAACGCTGTCCATTAGTCTCTATTTCATATTGTTGTTATGATAATGTAGCGTAAGCATATAATAAAATTGAACGACTAAACATTACATGCGAAGACTGTGGTGTGAAATAAGCCTTCGGCAATCCCAGTTTGGATCATTATAGTTATAGACTTGCCGAAGCAGTTCCGGAATAACATAAAAATTCTTTTCTTATTTTATGTGATGACTTTTTCGTTTGTGAAATATATAATTTGGATTTTTTCGCTCTGATGCCGATGTAAAGCGCGGCGTTGAGTTCTGCCACAACACGCAATGCCTCCAGAATTTGACGGAAAGTTAAGAACGGAGTGTTAACTTAACACACCGTTCCTCATTTTCCGCCGATCGCAAGGTTCCCTCTGTCTACCTTACTGCGTGCGGGATGCAACATGATGCAAAAAAATATGTATGTGTATACATAAAAAAATATAGTCATAGTTAGACGAGTTTAATATTTCACCACAATAATGTCAAAATAAACGATTACTTTAACCTGCCGTCTCATATCATAAAAAAATAATATTTGAGTTTACCCTTCTAAATGTCCTTATGATTTCAAGAAAGTTAGACAACATAAAATATGAACTGAACCACGAAGCTTCAAACAAGTAACTTTTATCGTCCCCTTAAAAGAAAAACATAAGTTATTGTTCACTTTTTCGGGAACGGCCAAGTCTATTACCTATCATTTATTTCTGAGAATATAATAAAGCTGTTCCTATTATTACTGTTTCTTATTTGGTTTACTATCCGTTTTTATGTCTTCAAGTTGCCCATAAAGTAAATAGTCCAAATCTCACGTAAGTTTATTTTATAATTGTTTAATTATCATTTTGTATTACAAAATATGTACTTAGGCATTATTTTTTTATTTAGCTTCACGCTGTTTCCCGGTACTTCCGGTAGGTGGTAGAGGGAACCTACGTTACCAACTTTAATTTACCCGAGTCGGAATCGAACCCACACTGATCGTGTTTACAGTCACACGCTTGTACTATTGCATCACGCTGGCTTCAAGTATGAAATATAATATATTAATACTGTTGTAATTTTATATATAATCTAAATTATAAAGCTTAATTAAGTTAATTTTGCTAAAACTGACTGTATAATTGAGGCCAGTCGTGGCGCAGGGGCACAAAGTGTGACTGTAAAATCGACTGGTTGTGGGTTGGATCCCCACTCGAGGAAATGAAATATCTATTTATATATATAGTTTCATTTCTCCGCTCTGGCCACGAGACAAAGCGCGGCGTTGAGTTCCGTCACTTAATACGCAGTGCCTCCAGAACTCTTCGGAAAGGGGGGAACAGAGTGTCTTAACACTAGGTTCCCTTTGCCTGCCCTACCCTCTGATACAGCATGAAGCTGATTTAATTTAATTTTTGATTTTTGTATAATTCTTTTTATATAAGAAACATGCCTTTAGCAAAAAAAAATCTATATACAAAAGAAAACATCACACACGTATCCCAAGAAGTTAGCGATGTACATAAATATTGCACGGCAATATTTTGGCCTTGACAAAAAAGGTTTACAAAAAAGTTCTCAATAATATATCATGTGACATCTTTACAGAAAGACTTATAGGAACAATTTGTAAATAAATAAAATCATATAAATCGCGTATAGCTAGGTAGGCAGAGGGAACCTAGTGCTAAGACACTCCGTTCCCAACTTTCTGCCGAATTTTTCGAGGGATTGTGGGTTGATTAGTGGAATTGACATCGGGCTTTTGCCTTAGACTAGAACGAAGAAATGAAAATGTAAATAAATAATCATTTCTATCCCCCAAGTGGAGATCGAACCCACAACCGTCGAGCTACACTCACACCCTTGTACACTTGCGCCACGACGGCTCTAATCGACAACACTAACAATTTATATTCCACAAATATTAACAAAAAATATTAAGCTTTCGAAGCTATTTCAACCCCGTAGCTTTAATTCTTATCAAACTTATATTAAAATCTCGTTAAGGAGTTGTTTTAAAACTACGTACATCGTTATATATCGCGCAACACGATATTAAGTCACGCATCCACACCGTCTTTAGCGTTGGCGTCAAAATAAATTGGCCTAATAAAAAGTGTGACACCGTCGTGGCGCAAGTGGAAAGGTAGTTTATCGGTTTTGCTGCACGCGATCGTCGTAGGTTCGATTACTGCTAAAGGTTTTGTTAATTAACATACTGATGAATGATGTAAAATAGAAAAAATAAAAAATATATTTTCTGTTATTAGTTTTTTTTTATTAATTGTATCTAAATAACTTTATCGATAAAATAATTTACATAGAGGCCTGTCGTAGCGCAGCGGCACGAAGTGTGGCTGTAAAATCGACTGGTTATGAGTTCGATCCCCACTCGAGGAGATGAAATATTTACTTAAATTTATATTTCCATTTCTTCGCTCTGTTATCGAGGTTAAGCTCGGCGTTGAGTTCTGCCACTCAACACGCAATGCCTCCAGAATTCGGCAGAAAGTGGGGAACGGAGAATCTCAACACTAGGTTCCCTCTGTCTACACTGCTGTATGCGGGATACAGCGTGAAGCTCATTTAATTTACATATAAGGTAAAATTGATAATTGATAATTAATACGAGACTAGCAAAGTACAGTGATAGCCTCTGACTGCAGACTAGATATATGAATGGGTATATTGTTTGTGTGTATATGTGCGTATCTGTATGTCTGTGGCATCGTACCTCTCAAACTGTTGAACCGATTTTGAATTAACTTTTGTTTGCTTGAAAGAAGACTTAATCGAGAGTGTTCTAAGCCGTAATTTAAGAAAATATATTTTTTAAGAGTGAAAGTTTTAACTGTTAATAAAATATTTACAAAAATAAATATTTATCTATATGTTTTGCTTCAACAGAGATTTAATCTCCCTATCATCACAATATTATCCTACACATACATTTAGCTAGTACTTTTTTACCAAAAGTAAGAAATGGAACCTGGACATAGAGTCATATTTCCCGTTTCTATAGACCTCGATCATTGTCCGAAACGTATATAATGTTCCCTAGAGAAATCCAACTGATAGTGCTTGAGACGTGACCCTGATTATATCGAAGCAATCAAATGAAACAGTAATGATGCTTATATCTTTATTTCTTCTATTGCTTGTTTCCTTTATCTTTTATAGCATTTCTATTATAAATTTCAAAGATATTGCTTGCTATCTTTAATCTACTTTGTGTGGTGAATTTTGTTTAGTATGTATATTAGAAGAGTGCATTATTTTTAGGTAATATAATTGTTTTTTAGGAATGAAGAATAAGTACAAAAAGTATTATTAGGACCTTGAATAAGTTAAAAAAAATAATTTAAAATATAATGCTTACAATAACATTACTCA
>JAAIXJ010000860.1:0-27494 GCA_013403705.1 Heliconius hermathena
ATTTTCAATGTACAGAAACGACTTTTCTACAGATTTATTATACTAACTAGCGGCCCCCGTGTGGCTTTGTCCGCTTGAACTATATGAATAGTTATCTAAGTGTGTTTAAAAAAATAGATTAATTATTTTAGTATGGTATATTATTATGAGGCCAGTCGTGGCGCAGGGGCACAAAGTGTGACTGTAAAATTGACTGATTGTGGGTCCGATCCCCACTCGAGGAAATAAAATATTTATTTACATTTATATTTTCATTTCTTCACTCTGGTGTCGAGGCAAAGCGCGGCGTTTAGTTCCACCACTCATCACGCAATGCCTCCAGAACTCAGCGGAAAATGGGGAACGGAGTGTCTTAACACTAGGTTCCCTCTGTCTACCCTGCTGCGTGCGGGATACAGCGTGAAGCTGATTTATTTATTTATTATATATTATTATGCAAATAATAAGGTAAGAAAAATAATTTAAGTTTTTCGGGAATTTATTTAAATTTGCTTGGCAAAAATGGTCTTATTTGGATGTGGAAGAGAACTGCGTTATGAAATAATGTATATGATATGAACGAGTACCAAAATATGGTACGAGCATTCGAAGCGCGGAATTTGATACCGCTGGACTCCTCCACGACTAAAAGCTGGTGAATCAAAAGAAATCCGCAAATGTATCTAGATCCATAATGCACGAAGATAAATCTTTTTCTTCAATTATAAATCAAGCATCTTCTTAACTTCTTATTTTGAATAAAATTATTTGACTTTGAGTGAAGGTTTAGTTTTCGGGATTATATGGTTTGTATCTAGTTGATTCGATTTCTATTAATTTTTTTCAGTAGGGGCTTTCCGTTGACGACCAACATTTTTGTTATTGATAAGATTTGCTAGGGAGATATTGTCAACATCTTAACTATCGTTATCACTTTCGGGGAATATAACTAGTTTTCAGACTGGGGCAGTCTTGGAGGAAACATCGCTTTCGTCATTATCACTAATCATGCAAGAAACACTTGGAATGGAATTAGTAAGAAGTTTTTACGTACGTTGAGTAAAAACGGGCAAGGGCCATTTTGTCTAGCAAGAGGAAAGGCAAATGTTTGAAGTGAGCAAAATATAAGAAAATAAACAATGAAAGTATATAATTTTTGATGTTATAAATAACTAAAAATTTAAATGCTGATTTGCTTGAATGACCGCAATTCCATATTTATTCAAGCGAAAAAATGTCTTCGTGCATATGAGGCCAAATATGGAATCGACAAATAACTAGTTATGAAGTATAAAATCGGAAAAAATATTATCCGTCGAAAAGAAGAGTATATGGACTCCATAAAAATACTATTTTTGTCAAAAAATACTTACGTTTTAATCTATTATCATTTTTTGAAAATGAATCACTCGCATTTCAATTGTGCTGTTTGCACCCACTTGCACAATAGTAAGATTATTTTGAAATATCATCAAATGATAGACAAATATTTTTGCATATTACTGCTAAATATATGTTTAATGGACTTATTAACAAAAAGTAAAAAAAAATCAACATAGCGGGATTTGAACCCGCGCCTCTTTGGAAACCCGTCCATAAAAAATTAAAAAATGTATTAAGAATATATGTTTATGGATTAAAATAGTTTTAATTATTTTATACCACTTAATTTGCAAATAAAATTGAATCATAACTGCAAAATCATACATGGGCCCATATACGGTAAAGTGTTAATAAAACAATTGTATAAAGTAACTGCGTTATTTAGAAATTACTAATTTTGTGGAACAAAATAATTTAAATTAATATCACTTTTTTATTTATGAACCGATTGTTCTTGACAGACAGTCATATAGACTGACATACAGACAGACAGACAGGTGGACGGACAACAAAGTGATTTTTTAAGGGTTTCGTTTTTCCTTAAAAGGTACGGAACCTTAAAAACATACTATTATAATTTGATTATATTTTTTTTACAATAGATTGAGGTCCCAAGGCCCCCAGCCAGATCTACGCCATTTAAACAAAGCTAAAGTTTTGAGGCTTAATAGTCATTTGACTATTAAGCCTCAAAACTTTAACTTTGTGTGTGGTGTTGTATAGGTATGACGATACCGAAGCCACTACCACGATTGAGTCGTCGAAAGATGTTTTATACCTGAGTGTCCTGTTTTCTTAATTTTTTGGATTATTTTTTAATGAAGCCATTTTTTCACGCTGTAGGTTGTGTGTAGGCCGTGTGTGGGGAAATTTTGGTGGATTTCCCCACATGGCTTTTTAACTTTTAAGTTAATAAGTTCGCATACCGTCTTAACTACATATTAGATTAAAAATCCTCGAAATTTCAGCTTTGCTAAAATGACTTAGGTCTAGCGGCCCTGTGATCTTGGGCCCTTTATAATACATATCCCTTTTTTATGCATACGTGGTTAAATTCACAATTTTTTTTACAGATAATACTAAAACGAAATACTTTTTTTAAGTACTACAAAATACTTCAATACACCAAAAAGAGAAATTTGAATTTGGAATTTTATTGTATGTACAATATCATAATAAAGTCAGAAACTCTTATTAAAATCATTCTAAACATATCTAAAACGAGTAGACAGTGAAAATATTTCCTAAAAAAATAAATAAAACAAATCCTTGCAATTTTATTTATGAAAAAATATAAAGCTTAAGTCGTATAAGCTGTTTTTACAAAGCTTGTTCCAAGTCTTTTAACGTTCGCACCTTGTTGTGGGTATGGTGTGCTATCTCCGTATCAAAAGATAAATAAAAGTATTAAAGGTATTGAGAAGAGGGAATAAAACACCATTCGTCGTCCATTGCGATTACGATGAAAGATTAAGCGACTTGAGGCCAGTCGTGGCGCAGTGACACAAATGTGTGACTGTAAAGGGTTGTGGGTTCGATTACCACTCGAGAAACTGAAGTATTTATTTAAATAAATACTTTCATTTCTTCGCTCTGGTGTGGAGGTAAAGCGCGGCGATGAGATCCGCCACTCAGCACGCAATGCCTCCGAAATTCGAAGGAAAATGCCAAACGGAGTGTCTTAATACCAGGTTCCTTGTGTTCATTCCCTACAGTGTGCGGGATACAGCGTGAAGCTGATTTATTTATCTAGCGATTTGTAATGCAAATAACAATACCTACAAGTGCTGCTATAACGACAATAATGAAGCAAATATTATAATAATAGTATAGTGTAGTCTATTATATAATAAAATAATATTATTACGACACCAGAAATTTTAAAAATTCTGTAAACCGAAATAGTGCAATTTTCTTTTCGAAGGTGTACACGAAACTAATTATAAGTACAATTTTATCCCACAGTTGAACGTAAAGACAGGTTTCAATTTAAGATATATAAAAATATAACCATATATGTATATACATAACCAGGCTTAAATTTCCTTTTATTATAAAGGTCACTAAATTTCTATTCTAAAAATTTTCCATTTTATAGCTAATTGCATCTAAAGGTATATCCATTAACTGGTAGAACTTAACATAACATGTAATTTTATTTTTAAGACAATGCCGTTTTCTACTTTTCGCTAAATTATGGAGGTATTGCGTATTGAGTGTTTCGAAGAACCAGAGCGAAGAAATGAAAATATGAAATATAATATTTTTTCTAGAGTGGGAATCAAACTCCACCTCTGTCGTGTTTACAGTCGCCCAATTGTGACTCTGCGCCACGACTTGGCTCTATGTTTTTTTTATTAAAGACAAAAGCTTTTAATCGGTATATTACATTACTTTTCGTATTAGAATACAATATATTATGTACGATAACCGCTAAGCACGCGTAAAATGGATTAAATTTGTGACTGTCACTTGTTGATTTGACACGTAAATATCTTTTAAACTGGAATAAAAAGGGGTTTTGTCATTTTCAGTAATAACATTCTGTATTCACCGTTTTCTTTGATCAGGATTTTTTGAGTTGGCCCATTTATTTATTGCTGTCTCGTAGAATACGGCTTTTTTCCACATGTGGCTCTTAAGGGGATCCCTACTTGTCATTTATAAAAGGTTTTAAGATGGTATTAAAATTTTGTCGTCCCCTGAGGACTGGCAGCTTTTGTAGACGGTCATTTGTGAGTTTTAATTATTCAAAAATATTTTATATATTATAGATTACGTATATCTTCTGGTTTTTCTCTACTGGTTTATTCTTATATTTTAAATATACATCATATTTTAGCTTACATATACTAAATATATTATAAACATATTTTTACCCATTAGCAAAGAAATGTCTGACACTTCATATTCAGTAAATGGAGCGCTGCCGCTTCCACCCTGTATACAAGCAAGATTGAAAATTCTCGAAGATTATTGGAATACATTTAAGCAAGGCCATAACAGCCTTACGATATGCATGCCGCGAGAACAAAAGGGGATGTTACCGTATTTTTTAAAAGAAGATTTTTATCAAGTTGAGGATCTTTATTTGGTATTACAAGCGGATTTAAGTGACCATTTAATAAAGATAGAAGCGCCGGAGATCGCCAACGTGGCAACCGTAAGTCATGAAGCTCAATTATTTTCATCGCCATTTGTTACTAGCTTGCCACGAATACAATTGCCTACGTTCTCGGGAAGATATGAGGATTGGCCCACATATCAGGATTTGTTTACAGCTCTTGTCCACAATACAAATTTAAGCAATGTTCAAAAGTTACATTATTTAAAAACTAGCGTGAGTGGGGAGGCAGAAATATTATTAAGAAAAATTCAAACATTAGAAACCAATTATGTACAAGCTTGATTTTAAATTCATTCTTAAAAAGATTATTTGGTCAGAAAAAGGTTAGTAGTCAGTCATCTAGTCAAATTAAAAATATTTTGGATACAACAATAGAATGTATTAAACAATTTACAAATTAACACCAGCTCTTGGGATCCTATAATAATAGTTCTGGAGAGTCAGAAATTAGACCCGGAGACTTTAAAGGATTGGGAGGAATTTACTTATAAAAATAATACCGATCAACTACCAACTTGGGATATATTAAAAGGGTTTCTTGAAGCAAAATTCCGTACACTAGAATTAATTATGCCAATGTCAATGCATTCTAAAGAGAAGTCTCAAACACATAAATTATTTCACGTCACAACTGAAACTACAAAAAGTGAAAATATATTTCAATCTGCACACGCCGATGTAAGTACACATCCTATATGTACTTATTGCAAAAATTGTCACTACCTATTTCTATGTAAGGATTTTGCAAAACTATCTGTAGAGCAACGGCAAGACGTCGTCAAAAAGAATCGTTTATGCTTCAATTGCCTCATGCCTAACCACAACGTCTTTAAATGTAAATCAAACAACATCATGTCGAGTTTGCCACAAGAAAAATCACTCTCTGTTACACCAGTCTAGAGACAACAATGAGAAAAAGGATTTCGATAAAGCAGTACAATTAGAGCAGAGGATTACAACTGCACATTTTTCTCAACATCAACCTGATCATGAAGTGTTACTTGCTACAGCACAAGTAGAAGTTAAATCATGTTGTGGACACAAACATCTACTTCGTGCATTGATTGACCAGGGATCTGAAGCTTCATTGGTTTCTGCAAGAGTAGTTGACCTTTTGGGCTTATCAAAAACGAATATTGACGGTGTTATCTCTGGAGTGGGAGAAGAAAATTAAACATCAATAAAATATTTAGTTGATCTAACAATTACATCACGATTTAATGCAAATGATATCATTCAAGTTAAAGCTTATGTGCTGAAGACTATATCTACAAGATTACCATCAAAACACATCGTGATTAATTGTTCACAGCTTCAAACACTACCATTGGCTGACCCTACATATAACCGGGCAGGATACTGCTTGGCTCTGACATCTTTTGTAAAATTATAGAAGAAGGCGTACTTAAGATGAATGAAGGAGTAGTGGCACAGAAAACATGTTAGGAGTGAATACTGAAAAAAGAAAACAAAGTAACAATGAATAGCAAAGAACACAATATAATAACACTACATATCACTAGAATAGTTAAAGAAGACAATGATATGTTAAGAAAGTTCTAGGAAATAGAAACAGAGTCGTATACAAAGAAGAAAATTTTTACAAAGGAAGAAGAGTGAGAAAAAATATATAAAAATACAACAAAAAGGGATACAGAGGGAAAATATATTGTGCACCTGCCGCTGTAGTGCAGTACTGGAGAAGCAGTTAATTTATGTGGTGATACAAAAGAACAAGCGATACGAAGATTTCAATGTTTAGAAAGGAAATTTGTAAAATTTGAAGTATTGAAAACCGAATACTCGAAGGTCATTGATGAGTATATGGACATGGGTCACATGAAGAAAGTTGAAACAACAGACGATAATAGCTCGATTTACCTACCACATCACGCCATAATTCGTGAAGACAAGGAAACTAGCAAGGTTCGAGTAGTTTATGACGCGTCTACAAAGTGATCCAATGGCTATTCTCTTAATGATTGTATGATGGTGGGATCAGTGTTACAACCTGATCTCCGAAGTTTGATCACATCATGGCGTACTCATAAAATATGCGTAGTAGGGGACATTGTTAAGATGTATCGAATGATCAACATGACACAGGAACACACAAATTTACAATGTATCGTATGGCGAGATAATCCTGATAAGGAAATTGAAACCTATAACCTAACAACTGTTACATTCGGCACTGCTGCAGCTCCTTATCTAGCAGTGCGAACACTACAACAACTAGCCGATGATGAAGCACATGAATATCCTGATATTGCACCTGTAATAAAAAATTGTTTCTACATGGATGATTTAATGGTGGGAAATGAAAATGTGGAGGATACAAAGAAGATGTGTAATGAAATAAAGACAGTATTAAAAAGAGGAGGATTTGAAATGGTCAAGTAATTCAGAAGAAATTTTGAAATATTTACAAGAGGACAAAACTGCTCCACGGAGTTGCAGAGGAGAAATCGGAAGATGTTTTAGCAAGAATAGTTACTGTTATAGGTGACAATTTAGATTTAATTGACTTTTCCACTTCTAATATAAAGTCATCGTATAGGCTGGGACGTCCATCCGAAAAATTTCGTCCCATCGTTGTAAAGTTTTCAGCCACTCGAAACAAAGTTTGGTATGCAAAAACCAAATTGAAAGGTACTGGTATTACGCAGTCAGAATTTCTAACAAAACCTCGCCACACAGCTTTCCTCGAGGCGAGGCAGCACTTTGGTATTAGTAAGTGCTAGACGAGAGATGGTTATATCCATGTAATTACTTCTGACGGAACCGGGCATCGAATCGAGTATTCATCTGAACTGCAGAATTTAAAAAGTCACCGCAAAACACTGTTTCGATTAATAAAACTGCACAAAAAATTACAGGTACTCGTCCGAAACGACTTTTAAAGAAATAACTCTGTATTTGTTTACATTCAGTATGTCAACTGCACATATAACTTGTTATATTTTTTTTCCTACTACACGTTATTTTTATATTGTATAAAAATCTTCATCTGTAATATTATACTACAGATTAAAATCAATTTAGACGTGAGGGTTTTTGCTTTCTTTCTTTTGTTTATATTTTTTATTATTATATAATAATATTATGGATGTTTGTTTTTTCTTGTTTTTACTCGTAACATGAGTGATAGAATTTTTTTAAATTGTTTTCTATTTTTATTTGACGTGAATTTTATTCTTTTTCTGGTATGTTATAAGGTTCCTTTCCATCAACTGGTAGGTGGGTTTCAATTTCAAATTCAAATTAATTAAATTTTAATACCATACTTTTAATTTTTCAGTTTATTTATTTAATATTATTACATATTTATATATACTTTTTATTTATTATTTTTTAATTATTTTATTTATTTTTATATTTAATATATACATCATATTTTAGCTTACATATACTAAATATATTATATACATATTTTTACCCATTAGCAAAGAAATGTCTGACACTTCATTAAACTTAGATACTTATTGTTCTTTTTCTTCTGTTTCAGAAGTTTCTCCTTTCCCTAAAAATTTCAACGTGGTTCACATAAATGCTCAGAGTATTCCAGCTTATTATCCTGATCTTCTGTCTTCTTTTGATAATATTAACGTCCACGCCATATTAGTATCCGAGTCGTAGTTTAAGCCTTGTTTGCCGTCGGCAGCGTATACACTGCCGGGATTTCATTTGATTCGAAATGATCGGAGTAGCCGGACTGGTGGCGGAGTGGCTATTTATCTTCGTACTCACATATCTTTTAGTACGCTTGATTACTCCCAACACAATATAGATAATTCCGCTAGCCCTGAACACCTTTTCATTGAGTTGACGTTCGCACACACAAAAGTCCTTCTCGGTGTATACTACAGCCCTTCACTTACTGTGGATTATTTTGATTCTTTTGAGATCTTGCTTGAAAAATTTGCTCCTTCATATAAACATTTAATCATTATGGAAGATTTCAACACCTGTCTGTTGAAAAATGATAGAAGATCAATTCGGCTGAAAACCACGGTAAACGGAGCTAATATGCACATTCTCCCATTATCTTCTACTCATACCTTCCCTAACTGTACTCCTTCTCTTTTAGATTTAATTTTAGTTTCTTCCACTGATCATGTCGAATCTCATGGTCAGTGCAATGCCACTGCATTTTCCTATCATGATCTAATTTTTCTTTCTTACAAAGTAAGACCACCCAGGCGAAATCAAGAATCCTTCTGCAGTGTAACATTTGCGTGAGGATGCTGGTAAAATTGACTGGAATTTAGTCTATTCAGAACGCACAATAGACTATCAAATAACTGTCTTTAATTCATTTATTATTCAACTGTACGACATTCATGCACCTATTAGACCAGTGCACGTTAAACATCTTCCAGCTCCGTGGCTTACTGAAGATATTAAAAAGCTACAAGAAAAGAAAAACAGTGCAAAAACTAAATATAAAAACATCGGCTCTGAACGTAATCGAAGGAGATATATTAAAGCTCGGAATCGATGTAACAGGGTGTGTAGGGATGAACAACGACGCCATATTCATAAGTCAGTTGTTGAAGAAGACAACCCAGAAAATGTCTGGAAATTTCTTAAGTCACTTGGGGTTGGGAAAGCAAAGCAAACTACTAATCCTTGCAATTTAGATTTAAACAAACTTAACACTCATTTCTCTCCTTCTGTTACTATTGATATAACCACAAAACTTAGGTCTCAAAATCAAATTCGTGCCTTACCCACCCGTACAAACCCGAGTTTTGACTTCGCTCAATTTACTGAAAGTGATGTTAAAGAGAATATATTGGCGATAGATTCTGATGCCGTTGGCTCTGACTGCATTAATCGTTAGATGATTAGGCCAATCCTTGACATCCTGATTCCTGTATTAACGTTTATCCTAATTTTTTTCATAAATAGTGATACTTTTCCCGAATGTTGGAAAGAGGCTCAACTAATACCACTGCCTATAAACCGCAATCCGTCTTCCTTCTTTGATTACCGTTCTATATTCATTTTACCATTCCTATCGAAAGTTCTTGAACGTCTCGTAAACCAACAACTTAGTAAATATCTAACTAATAATAACCTATTCAATCCTTTACAGTCTGGTTTTAGGCCTGGTCATAGTACGACTACTGCATTAATTAGCATATCAGAATGGTCCTCGGTGCTTGCCGGCGTTCCGCAAGGTGGCGTGTTATCCCCTCTCTTATTTTCGCTATTTATCAATAATTTCTGTCACAATCTTTCTTCTCCCTACCACCTTTACGCTGACGATCTGCAAATATATCGACAATGTACGTTACACAATCTCGCGATTACTATATTAGCACTGAACGAAGATCTCAGAAACATTTTGATACAAAGTAAATCGTTAGGCTTTACTATAAACCCTAAAAAGACTCAAGCGATTATTATAGGTAGTCCAAGATTCATCTCTCAAATTACTGTACGTGATTTACCGCCTATATCACTTGATGGAACAATAGTCCCTTTTACCGACAATGTAAAAAATTAAGTATTATTTTTGATCAATAGGTCTTGGAAGCCATTAATCAGTGAAATAAGTAGGAAAATATTTGCAGCGGTTGCATCATTACGTCGACTACGCAACTTTCTACATATTCCTACTAAAGTTGTGCTGGCACAATCACTCCTACTACCAATTCTTGAATATGCTGATTGTTGTTACCTCGACCTAAAAGAGGAGCAATTATTTTAAGCTTGAGTGTCTCCAAAATGTTTGCATAAGGTTTGTTTTATTTGTTTTATAAACTTCCTTGTTGTCTGTAATATAAAAATTGTACCGTTATCGTTCCAATTAATCTTTTTTTTATTTTTCAATAAAATATCAATTAACAGCTCACCTTTTATTTTATATGTCTTTGGTATGAGTTGAAGCAGTTGAGATTTAGCGTAATACTTTTCATTACTTTTGTGTGGAGTATTCTCATTAATCGGTCTTTCGTTTCTTTTCAAAGGCTCTTCTTTAATGTCTCGAGTTTTTTTTGTTATCACATCTTGTTTTATATAATTTTCCTGCTCACCAAAATTTAGTAAGGGTATTTCTATTGGTTTTCGATCTTTAGCAATAAAATATAAATATCTCTGAAGAATTTGTTGATATAGTGACCATTTCTCTCTGTCGTCTAATTTAGCATTTAAAATTTTTTTCATTTCTTCATCAAGTTGTTTGATTTTGATTTGATTTTGATTGTTAACAGTAGTATTAGTAATTAAAAACATCTATTAAACTTTCTTGGATTGATTCATCTAATAAGCATTGTTTGAGACTACAAGACCAAAGTACATTATTATGTTCATTATGTAAATTATTATATACCTCAGCTTGACCCTCATCGTTCACTGATACAGTTTCATCCGAACAGAACATTTTATACATACTTTCATAACAGTATGGTTCTTGAGTGTTCACATGTTTAAATTCTACTGCAAGAATATACTAGAAAAGTTTTATAAATTTCTATTATGTCTTGGTTACATCCATACTTATTGTAATTTTATTTTGAATGCGATCTAAAAATTTACAGTGATTATATAGTATATTTTTACGACACCCAAAAACCCATTTTACAATTTTTTCATCTTCTAATACTTTCCAATGTTGTCTGTAATTTTTTTTATTATGTCATTTTCATTAGTGTTATATATTAATTATGTAAGTAAAATTGTGTATCTAAATTGATATTGGTGTTCAATAATTATTATATTGTGGGTATTACGAAAATAAATTAGTTTTGCTTCATACTCTGAACTTGTAGTATCATTTTATTGGCGACGAGGACAATTAAATAGATTTTTGTGGAAATGGCGACTAATATTGCTAATATATAATAGTATTTCATTTTAACCCCAAGACAGACAAAGTGATTACAAAGAACAGTGGCAATGCATTCTCGACGCCGCGGGTGTTTCCGAAAGTGAATTTAATGGTAAGGCACGTTCTCTGTTTCTATCATAATGCGAAAAAGATACTTACTCGTTGATTGCATCATTGTTAGCACACGCGAGATCTACTAGCGTGGAATTTAATGAAATTCTTAGTGTACTGGAAAAATTTTTCGAACCAGAGGTTAACAAAATACTAGAAAGTAATAAATTTCATAAACGCCGGCAGTCACCTGATGACAGGATCACAGGATTATGTGGCTGCGATCAGTTTATTGGACGCTAAATGCAATTTCACAGACTTAAAGCGCCAACTGAGAGACCGATTTTATTGGGTATACGAGACGAGCGCTTGCGATGGGATTTGTTGAAGGCGAACGAGCTTACTTACGAGACGGCAGTTCAGACCTGTCTCAACTATCAAGCAAAGTTTCCGGATTTATACGCCAATACTGATGACGGACTGAAGCAAACTCTGTCTGACGTAACAGTACCGATTGAAATCGCTAGAATTAAATCGAACGAGTGTCGACATTATGCACGGGTGCACAAGCCGGGCGAGCGTTGCACTTTTTCGAAGTCGAGATGCTTTTATTGTAAACGTTTTGGACACATCGCAGCAGCTTGTAATAAGAGACCTAACAAGGTGCACCAGGCGAGTGATTAGGCACAGAACGGGGCTATTTGCGGAGTAGGGTTTTCAACTGAAAACATGATAGGCATTAACGTTTGTACTCATAATTATAGACCTCCAATAGTAGCAGATGTTACTTTAGATGACGTCAAGCTGTCAATGAAGTGGACTCTGGAGCTTCGAGGTCAATAATATCTGAGGAGCATTCTACGAATTTAAAATTTTGAATGCTACCAATTCGAAACTCATGACGTGGACTTGTGACCCCTTGAAAGTGTTAGGTGTAGTGAATGTACGCGCAGTACTCGGAGACAAGGCAGCTCAATGTGAGCTCGTGGTGGTCTCCGGCCGTGGCCCAAGCCTATTGGGGAGAAACTGGTTTCATGCATTAGGGCAGCATATTTCGGGCCTGTGTTGGTCCGCCGAGCAAGTAAGGCCTTATAAAGAAGAATTCCCTGACTTATTTAAGGAAGGGCTAGGGATGTACAAAGAACCGGAAGTTTCGTTAAATGTTAAGTCAAATATAACGCCACGTTTCTTGAAAGCACGCCCTATTCCATTTTCATTGAAGCAGTAAAAGATGGGGTATTATCACCTGTCAGATTTTCGAAATGGGACACACCCTTAAGAATTGTCAAGAAAGATGATGGCTCATTACGTACCTGTGGGGATTATCGTTTGGTAAATGCAGCTATAGACACGGATACTTACCCACTACCAACACCAACTAAGGTTTTCGATAAATTTAGTGAAGGACGTGTATTCGTCCTCGATCGATCGATACTAATGATAAATAAATAAATAATATATATATATATATATATATATATATATATATATATATATAAATACTATAAATATTATCAATTAGGCCTTCGGCAAAGCAGAGCGACGCAGCGTGACTGTAAACACGACGGTAGAGAGTTCGATTTCTACTTTAGGAATTATTCGTTNCATATATAGTTTTTAGATGTCCCTCTGTACTACAATGGCGGCTCTGTTCTAGTTAGTTTACATATTTTACTTTGAAAATTTGTTACTGTGTCATAACTCTAACAGTTACACATGGTTTTTTGTAGATATTGATGTCTTCTATAAAACAGTATATATATATAGAGGAGAGATTTATTCTTTCACAATAACATATATAGTTTTTAGATGTCCCTCTGTACTACAATGGCGGCTCTGTTCTAGTTAGTTTACATATTTTACTTTGAAAGTTTGTTACTGTGTCATAACTCTAACAGTTACACATGGTTTTTTGTAGATATTGATGTCTTCTATAAAATTGAAGTACATCACTTTGCTCTATTGTCAATAATTTCCTCAGCGTACGCGATATAATGTTTTTTTTTGGTATCACACGGTACACGTTAATCGTCTAATTGTAGAACAATTTTCCAAATCTGTCCCGTAGTTTCGGGGCATATTCAATTTAAATAAAGAAACAAAAAAATTAATCGATTGTCTTCATAATTTTAGTGATATCGATGCACCTGCCCCCACCCCCGCAGAGTTACTTGGTACGGTGGGCGAGGCCACACACTCCGCATTTTTTATTATTACATGATCTTCTTTAGATTGATATTTTTAAATTCGTCATATTTTTTGAATGGAATATCCGATTTTATTAATTTAAAAAGTATTTTACGTGTCTTAAAATTATCTTTAACAAAATATCATTTAATAGGATAAGGATTAATGCAGAGGTAAGAATAATATGGTTTGATTATTGCCCGAACTTTCATCAACTTATAAAATATAAAAAAGTAGTTATATTGTCATAACTACAGTAGTTGGTACGGTATCGCAGATTTTTTTATAGATATTGTTGCATTCTATAATACTGTAGAAGATTGTTTTGTTCTATCATCAATAGTTTTCGCAGCGCACGCGAAGATAGAATTTTTAGATCAATTTCTTCACACCTTGGCTTACATTATTGTATTTTTATCAGGAATCCTTATTTTTTACCTAAACCTAATATAACCTATGTAGATCAAAAAAGATGCAGTTTTGTAAAGGTGAAAGAATTTTTGAAATCGGTCTGGTAGTTTTTGTGTGAAAACAATACAAACATACACACAATTGGTTACAGTAGCAAATAAATGTTTCTTTAACTGGGATTTTAAGGACAGTAAGGAAGGACTTCTTTGGACAGGGATAGGGAGTTTGTTCCTTTGGAACAAACGACGCGGCGTACACAGTGAAAGATTTTTGGAAGAATTTGGTACTGCTCATAGGTATCTCGAGCGCCGGAACGACGCACGACCGTATAGAGCGTGAGGGACAGGGGAGAATGTTGAAGCGGGAACGTAGGTATAAACTCGAAGTTGCTCTAATTTGTTAAGTAGCTCCTCGATCGCATCCAAGTAGCAAACGTCAGCGTAGTCGAGAATTGGAAGGAGAAGACATTGCGCTAGCATAATTTTTGTTTTGTGAGGGAGGAAATATTGGAGACGCCTAAGGGAATGGAAGAAGAAATGCATGCGCTTGCTGATTGCATTGATATGTGGTGTCCAAGACATGTTACAGTCAATGATAAGACCCAGATTCAGAAGCATAATAGTCTGTGACTTTCTAGGGTTAATTAATAGACCAAAAGATTCACCCCACGATTGAATAGCACCGAGATCGTTATTTGTACTTTCAATGACTTCAGGCAACTCATTTAAATGACTATGGCGGTAAAGCTGGAATCATCCGCATACAGATGGAAAGGAGAAGTAATGACTTTTGAAATATTGTTAATAAAGACAGAGAAAAATAGTGGAGAAAGAACGCCGCCTTGGGGAACGCCAGCAGTGAGCTCAAGCCAATTCGATGTGGTATCGTTTGTTTTTACACATTGCCGGCGGTCGAAATGATAAGAACGGAACCAATTTATAGCTGCTGAAGAAATATTGGCTGCTCGAAGAGTGCCAAGAAGTATGTCGAAATCAACAGAGTTATAAGCACTGCTGAAATCCAGTAGTACCATAACAGTGAGCTTGGTGTTGTCCATAGCGCACCGAATGTCCTCCGTGATATTCAACAGTCCTGAAACTGTGCTGTGGAAGGGACGGAAACCGGACTGAAAAGGACACAATAAATTGTTGGTTGAGAGAAAGGAGTAAAGCTGGTTATTGACTAAGGATTCTAGGATCTTAGACAGAACAGGAAGGATAGATATTATAAATCAGGTAATCAGTGACATTGGAAAGATTTCAGGTTTTAGGTAATGGAATGAAATAAGCATTCTTCCATTGTGAAGGAAAAACATTACTTGACACTGAAAAGTTTATAATGTGGGTGACCACTGGTGCAATGCTTTCCCACACAGGAAGAATCATCTCAAGACTGAGATTATCAATTCCAAAGGCTTTAGAGGAAATGGAGTAAACACACTTCTTGACATCATCCTCTGATACAGCAGTAAAAGAAAAGGAAATCAAGTCTGGTAGGTCAATACGGGACAACAAAGCAAGTGTTTCAGATTTTACTATGGGACTTATATTTAATGGTGGAGTTGTAAAAAAGGAATTGAGATTATTAAGATCCACTGAAACTTGAGCTTTAGTGGTTTCGCCTACACCAAATGACTCTAAGAATCTCCAAACGCGTGCCTGACTGAGATTCTGGATGGTTTTGTAGAAGTAGCGACGCTTAGCATCCCTACACATTCTGTTACAGATGTTTCGCAGCTTTTTATACGCAGTGTAGTTTTCGAGAGTAGGAGATTTTTTGTATTTAAGCTAAATTCTGTCACGTTTGTGGGTATTAAGAAAATAAATTAGTTGTGCTTCATACTCTAAACTTGTAGTATCATTTTAATTAGTATACAATATTTTTTTCTGTGCATAGTACAACTTCGAGAAAATTTTATCTACAACTGGATTTTTTTCAATATAAGGTTTTATCTCGGTTAAAAAACCTTTGAGTTTTAACGTTTCACGGCTACTCGATGCACTTTAGGGTGTTTATCTGCTTAATGTTTTTGGGTTTTGAAACTTCAGGAAGAGCTCCTTTATAAGACCGAATACTATTACGAATACGAATAATATTACGCCTTTATTCCGCACGGGATTTCTCATGTATTTTAGGTAGGAGAAATAGACGCATTATTTATATTCTGGTTTACTGGAACACAACCGTCATAGTGACCCGAAGAAAGATATTTTTTTTTTTTATTAAAATATAATTCAGTTTTATTATTCCTAAGGTTATAATTACTTATATCTGAGTATAATTATATTTTGTTGATTTATCAAATGGCAGGTGCGCTGCGCTACGCTACTAATTATCTTATCATACTTATCAAACCAAGGCTATGACTTACCACCGATTGGCACTATAGAGAATATAGAGTTCTATATCAAATCCATTCGCTATACCAAGGTCGAATGCATGTCTCCCCGCGTGATCAGTGGTGTGTGTCCCAAGCCAAATGGCATTGTGCGCATTGAAATCGCATAGTATCACGACCTCAGTGGAGGGTATTTGTGAGAGCATATAGTCAATAGCCGATTGTATGTGCTCCATGCGACGAACCGTTTCTGTATTATCACTGTGATACCTGTAAAGTCATGAGTAGACTCGATCCTCGACTCGACCTTCAAAATTGGCAAGACGACGGAAGCTTAATTTAACTGACGACGAAGCGTACGCCTCGTACTGCGCGATTAAACGTGGCGTGGAACTCTGTCACTCAAAACGTAATGCCTCTTGAATTCGGTGGAATGTGGGAGCGGAGAGTCTTAAACTAGGGCCTCCCTGCCTACCCTGCTAAAAGCTGGGTTCAGCGTAAGGCTAATTTTCAAAGCAAAATCATTGTTTTATGTTTCCAGATATTACAACAGAAGTGCTCTTAATGGCAATGCCTTTTGAAAATTACGTGCAAGTGTACGGCTTAAAAGGTACGGTAAATACTTATTGGAAGCCCTAGAATTTTCCGTGGGAATGACGCAAACGAACCCTTCGAGTTTCTACAGCGGTAGAATAGGAGGTATTTGCTTACAAAAGGAGAATGAAACTTTTGGGCCTACACGTAAAGAATTGAGATGTGATCTAAAAAAATACAATTTTTTTTTTATTTTTAGAATAGCAAACAATAAATTAATTGACATTCTGGAAGTGGAGAAAAATGAAAAATAATAAGATTTATATCCTTAATCGATTAAAATCAACCATATTTTAAATCAGAGATGTGACAGCTGATTGACAATCACACCTTGTCTAATGATTTTTTGCATTTTTGCTTCTGTTTGTCATCGCAAAATCAGGCCGTTAAATAAAAAACATAAAAAAAAACATTTGCTTCTGTCATTACGTTAGTGTCATATCGCATCGACGTTTTGAATGTTTTCCCGTATGTTTGATATTTTCAACGACTACTGTTTTGTTTTTCTCGGATTTTGCCTCTGCCTACTTTGTACGACCCTCGCTTCCCCACTGGACTCTGAAATCTTTTGGATCTTACGACCGCCACGCTATGGATATGAATCGCTGTGTGAATTGTGGGATAGCCAATGGACACTGCAATACCCTAGTCCGACGACCTTTAGACGATGAAAACCACCACAACCTGGTTACTTAGAGGTGTGATATAATCCCGACGTATAAGCAGGAAAATATATTTCTGTTACATTTTAGTTGACAGATTTCGTAGAGGAAGGCAAGCCATTGCTATGAAATACTGCAACTTGTATTGTAGGAATACGAATGATAGGCTGCTGTGCTCATGTTATGAGTATTATATATATAAGGTACCATATCTTAGTTGGGCTAGATACCAAAATAATTTAGTTCCACCTGCACACTTCTTAGATGACATTTTAATAATAGGTAATAGAAGAAGAATAAAGTATTCATTAAAATGTGTTTTATTTATAAATAATAAACATTAGTGCTTAAACAACTCAGTAATCACATATTTTATAGAAGTTGATATTCAAGAAATTGTGCTGCGAACTTAACCTCACTTTTATCAAATCTCTAATAACTCAGCTCTCAGATTGCCAAAATTTATATAGATTTCAGAGAAGGAATGATGTACCTAAATCTATTAAATCATACCATTTTCATATCTTTACATTCTGGACCCAAAAATGTATGGAATAGTTTCAGTCTCCTTTATGTAATATATTTATTATCATTTTTATTAAGAATCCAACAAAAAGTATGCCCATCAACCAGCGTATTACACTTTTCTAAAAAATATAT
Organism: Heliconius hermathena; assembly: GCA_013403705.1. NCBI lineage: Eukaryota > Metazoa > Arthropoda > Insecta > Lepidoptera > Nymphalidae > Heliconius > Heliconius hermathena. The sequence continues at coordinate 18,231 of JAAIXJ010000860.1, forward strand.
AAATATTATTATATGTTATATGCGATATAAGGTACTTTATAATTTATTATACAGGTGAAAGTGTCAGCGCTCCTTTTACGGGAACAGCATATAATGTTAAATATTTTGAACCCATACCTAAAATAATTAATCAAGATACTTCAATAGTTTAGACGTAGGATTTTTTTTTCATTTCACGATGTTTATCCATATCTGTATTGCGTGTGACGTAGTTACGCATACGTAGTGTGTTCAAAAACTATCGCGAATTTTGAATTTTCGCGGTTTACGTATATTCGAATTTCGATTTTTTTGTGACATTATGTTGGAACATATGTCTCTCACTTATGCTGACAAGATCGGCCATTTTGAATGTTCAGTCAATTGTTGACAGCTGCTTTGCTTGCACGTGTTTTGGTTCGTCTTCGATTTTTACCTATTCAAAAAAATGGAACAAAGAACCTGTATCAAATTTTGTGTGAAAAAGGAAATTAAGTGCGCGGATGCATTTCGAATGTTGAACATAAACACATACTACTACAAAAATACTACTAAAGGTTAAGCAACTTTGAACTTTGCCGCCAACACCTACGACTCGATTTCGAAATGAGCCGTATGCGGCGGTTTTCCTTCGATAGATTTATGTGTGCATGTGTCGTTTTTGACAAACGGCAGTTTATATTACAGCAATAATTTTAGTATTACATTTATTTTGTTTGAAAAAATCACTTTTTCATTTTTGAGATTTTTTAAAAATTGTATTATAGAGTAGTCAAAACTGCGGTTTCATTTAAAGTGGTGCTGACACTTCCATCCTGTATAGTTTACCTATGCAAGATATTTTTCTTAGCTTTAGCTATATATTAAAGTTGAGTCTGCTTAATGCCTAAAGATCTAAGATTTATTTGACATAAAATAAAATATGTAGATAAAAACTACATTTTGATATCGTACAGCCTACATTAAACGTTAGCACCACTCCAATAGAATAATCACCACTTCCAAAAGACACCTGCATTCGCACTTCGATTCCCTTCAATAGCGTAGCGCAGTGGCACATCTTATGACTGCATATGCGACGGTCGTGAGTTCGATTCCCAATCGGAGGAATAATTCCACATTTTGTGAAAAAGACGCGGTGTTAAGTGCCACGTTCCGCCACACAACACACACATGGATCGGTAAGCTTCAATTAACTTAGCATTTATTGAACCTGTATCCATCAATTTACAGGAATGTGCAACATACACAACGCATCAGCGCCTATAGGTTCTCGCGTGGTGTCCGCCTCCATACGTTGCATACGATGCGCTGTGCCGCGCTACGAGCCCCTCAACCCACACAGAATTATATTGGAGATGGCGGTGGTGGAGACACGGCAAGACGACGAAAATTATTTATTCAGTTGTTACTGTAACAATAACTGTCATTATTTATGACTATAACTCAATTTTAGTTAAATATATAGGTACCATATTAGAAGTAAATTAAAACTATTTAAAACTTAAACTGTGTCTTTTAAGATTATCTATTAAACTCGATTAATAGAGACCGAAATGTTGTAAAGCGATAATTGTGTCAATCCCACACGGACGGAAATGAAAATACTTCAAACATAACATATATTTGATTTTTTTTTTTATTTCCACTGGTAACACACAGTCGTAACAGTGTTACGTGACGCCATTCAAAACGAAATATTTCAAATTTGGTCGGAAAATGTATATCAAAATACCTACTAGATTTTCTTTCCCTACCCTACTATATGCGGAATAAATTGTGACAATGCTTTAATTTATATGTTCATAATACTTTATTCCAGATGCTATCGAACAATAGAGAAAATTTGGTAAACTTGGACTTAGACTACGTGATGCTACAGCGATACTTGCGCAGGCAGGGGACGGCTCTGAGAGACAGCGACGGTCGCATTCAAATAGTATACTAATTTTATCAAACTGTTATTTTGTTATAGTCTCTTTCTTTGACATATATATGTCAAAGAAAGAAACTATAACAAAAATGTGATCTGAACCATAGATAAAAAAAATCAATTGCAATAGGAAAAACATTTTTATTTCTTTTTCAAATAATAAAGCGATCAAACAAAATAACATTTATGAAAATATATACCAGTACGTTACTGGTGTATAGTACATAAAATATTTAAAATAATTGCTGATTTCATATTGTATATCGTATAAAAGTAAAATTTTAAGTCATTAATAAAATAATACTATATGTACTAATAAAATTCCGTCTATTACTATTGAATACATGACAATTGTGTGTACATAATTTACTTTTGCTATTTCATTTTGATAAATATTAAATATTTTGAGTCACAAAACCTATATTTGTTTATTTCTAATGCATATATGCATTAGAAATATAGAATAACAATAATAAAATAACACTATTTTAAACCTCTTTTAAGACACAATATAACCGTCCAAAAAAGTCTAAAAATAATTCAGTAGTAGTCAAATTGTGTCAACTATACTATTATATACATATAATCTTTATTAATTAATTTCTAATATATACATATGTATATCAACATCATAAGTCATGAGCCTCAAAAATAATTCTAATACATTTTCGAAAATAGCAATATTAATACAAAAATGAGCAATATTAGAAATATTTTATGTGTGCATAAATAAAAAAAATAAAACAATTATAATATATTCAATTAAATACTTCAACAAAATAAATTTGAAATATTATAATAACACTTTCGATAATAGATGTTTAAAATAGTGATGTAACGAATCTACAATGAAAATTTGCAAAGGCAAATATAATTTTTTTTTTATTTTAATCTTGTTTACGCCACAATTTTATTTAAGCTCAAATGAGATTGATTGTTATTTAGTAAAAGTAATAAGGTAAATGATAATTCAATAAGATGATTACAATTGTCAGTAACATATATTTTTCGATATTCAAATCATATTTCTTATGAAAGAAATGGATTTTTATATTATTATTGACCTAATATATCCAAACTGTTTATTTTTTTATATTCACATTCGCTAAATTCATTACATCACTAGTATAAATAACATCGAAGCGTACATATATTTTTACCTTTTCAAACTAATATTTTAATATTTAAATGCATTATATATTCAATTAGCAGCATTAGCGTATCTAGAGATTTTTCTGAGATTGGGGCCTGGACTTTAGTTTTGAACAGATATGTTCGTGCCCATGTTTTTTTTAATTTTTCGGGGGCAATTTTTTTGTAAATAAAATATCTGGGGTGGGCACCAGACAATTCTGGGGTAGGCACTGACCATCCGGCCCCTTTCCCTACCATTTCTACGCCCATGATTAGCAATCAGGCAATTCAGCTTTAGGAACTTTAATAATAGGTAAATTCTTTTTGAATTCATCGATATCCATGATAAAGTTCGTTTTATCTTCTTTTGGGTCTCCGGAATCGGTTGCGTTTAAGTAATGGAGTTTCAAGCTCTTTGGTTCTGTTTCTTCTCCTGTTTGATTTCCATTTTTTGGTTTGTTTCCGACAATCTGAATTAAAAAATAATAGAAAAATTTAAATATTTCTAGAGACCATCGAGAAACAGTGTCGGTTTGTAAGCGAATGGGTTGTGGGTACGATTCCTAATGGAACCTGAATATTTTGATATACGAGTACTCGTACTTCTTACTCTGACAACGAAATAAACCACGGCGTTGAGTTGCGCCACTCATCACACAATTTCTCTAAAATTTGTCGGAACATACAGATGGAAGAATTTATATACATTTGTAATGCACAACAAAAATGAATATTATTTAAAACATTTGTAAACATGCAATGTTAATATGATAAATTAATTAGTTAAGCGTGGAGTTGTACAATCGATTTAAGTCATTATTTTGAGGAAAATACAGGATGGAAGCGCCAGCGCTCCTTTGGGAATGGGAACAGCATATATGGTAAAATATTTAAAGCCTATATCTAATGAAATTAATCAAGATACCTCAACAGTTTAGATGTAGAATTTTTTTTCATTTCACGATGTTTATCCATACTGTTATTTCGCAGTTACGCATAAATATTATCGAGAATGGGTATGTATCGAAGTCAGCTGTGTGTGAGCATACTGTGAATAAACCCAGCCACTACATTAGGTTTGATAAACCCCAAATCCTCGCTAAGGAAAACAGATACATTCCTAGAATGATCCGCGAGGCTATCGAAATACAAAAACATCCTAATTTCAATAGAGAGGATGCCTGAAATCTTTCATCCACCTGGGACCCACCCATAAAATCATTGAAGTCTCAAACCCACCATACCAGAGGGCAAGATACTATCAGCTCAATTTGCAGGAACCCAGGGCATTACGCGAGGCTATTAATAAATCTTTGGCTGTAGTTTGATATAATATGTCAACTGACAGACGAATGCCACCTCAGTCTACCCGTGACCACGGACTACTGCAAAGTGTTTGAAAGGTCGGGTTTCCAAAATGTATAATCTTAAATATATGCGATTAATCCGGNAGTTTTGCTGAATGGTATAACATCGCTATTAATAAGTACTGGTGGTAAAGTCGATACATCTATTTTTGAAATAAGTTTTGAATACCAATTAAAATCAGTTGAGTTTTTTTTGAGTTAAGATGCAGACCAAATGACTTACTCCAAGAAGATATACTCTCTAAGCTTCTGTTTATGTCCTTGATTGTGGTAGGTAAGTCAGATACTTTAGCTTGGTTGTAAATCTGCAAATCATCCGCATATAAATGGTAGAGAGAAGAAATAGTACCAGAAATAATATTTAAAACACAGAAAATAACAAAGGAGACAACACGCCACACTGCGGAACACCAGCAACGACAGGAGACCAATCAGAGTACGAATCTTGTATTCGTACACGTTGCCGGCGTCCAAACAGGTATTCATGAAACCAGTTAATTGCATCAGGAGATATGTTAAGGGACTTTAAAGTAGCTAGCATGATATCAAGGTCAACGGAGCCAAAGGCATTGCTGAAGTCCAGCAACGCTAAGACTGTGACTTGTTGCCTTTCCATGCCTGTACGGATGTCATCAGTAATTTTTACTAATGCCGTTGTCGTACTATGACCAGGACGGAAACCGGATTGCAAAGGATTCATAAGGTTACCTTGGTAAAGAAATTGTGAGTTGAGTCTGAATTAGGCGCTCAAGGACTTTGGAAAGGAAAGAAAGAATAGAAATAGGACGGTAATCATAGAAATCAACGGGATTAGGTTTTTTGGGTAAAGGTATTATTTGTGCATCTTTCCACATTGCTTAGATGTTATAGAATGATTAAAAATACATGTAATCACTGGTAATATGGTATCGAGGATGGGGATGATCATTTTACGACTAACGCCATCAGCACCAACAGCGTCAGATTTAATGGCTAAAATTGTCTTCTTATCATCACTTTCTGCAAATAAACAAAAGAAAAAATTTGGAACACAAGGAGTGGATTCAGCATTGAGATGGTTAATAGTTGATAATTTTGTAGTGTTATTAATAACACAAGAAGAAGAGAAATGTCTATTAAATTCATTTAAATTGATATTCTTGGGATTTATAAATTGTTTCGCTTTTCCAACTCCGATAGATTTTAGAAAATTCCAAACTTTGTATGAGTCTTTTTCTTCAATCACAGATTTGTGTATGTGGCGTCGTTGGTTATCTCTATCCATCATATTGCAGCGATTGCGAGCTTTATTGTAATTCTGCCGACTAGTGTCATTAGGGTTTCCTTTGAATTTCATTTTTACAGTATTCTTTTTGTGTTGCAGCTTTTTAATTTTTGTCTGTTAACCAGGGAGCAGGATAATGTTTTATTCGTACGGGACGCAATGGAGCATGATGATCATACAATTTTAGTATGTGCGAATTAAAAAGAGCCAGCTGATCATCACTTTCAGTACAGGTTAGTACATTCGACCAATCGATTGCAGCCGCGTCCTCACGCATGCAATTTAGATCTAAAGTCTCCCATTATAATAGTGTGATCATAGGAAGGTTTATAGTTCTCTAACAGGGTTTCAAATGATAAAAAGTAATCGACCGCAAGGTTAGGATTATAGTAAACACCAAGAAGAATCTTTGTATGAGTAAAACAGACCTCAATAAAAAGGTGTTCTGGTCCAGTACTGGATCACTTTTGGAATAGTCTACTAAGCTATAAGGAATATGTGAGCGTAGATAAATGGCAACGCCACTTCCCACTCGGCCTATACGATCGTTACGGATCAAATGAAACCCAGGTAGTAAATAAGAAGTCGAAGGCAGGTATGGTTTTAGCCATGTCTCTGACACTAAAATAGCATGGACATTATTATTATTATTGAAAGAAGATAAGAAATCTGGGAAGTGTGCAGGAATACTTTGCGCGTTCAAATGAATAATATTAAAATTTTTCAGTACATCTGAGAAGTTTGAATCTAATGTTTCACTTAGCGTGGGGAAGCTTAGAAAGCTGTCATTGCTGCTCAATCCATCAGAAGTTGCCTAAAAGGAAAGGAAAAACTATTAGAGGTATTAATGTTGATTGCCATTATAAGTATAAAATAGAAATATGCAAATAATAAATAAGTAAAAAAATATATGTACAAAATAATAATAAATAACAAAAATATAAATAAAATTTAAATAAGATAAAAAAAAATACAAATATAAAAAAGTATAACGATAACCCGTTTTAACTTCTAAATTTGCTAAACCACCCGCTAGTTTCAAAGAAAAAAAACTTATGTAAAATTAAATAAAAAACAATAAACAATCATTTCAATGATATCATGAACACAATGAACTATCGTTAATAAAAACAATATATATATATATATATATATATATATATATATATATATATATATATATATATATATATNTATATATATATATATATATATATATATATATATATATATATATATATATATATATATATATATATATATATATATATATATATATATATATATATATATATATATATATATATATATATATATATATATATATATATATATATATATATATATATATATATATATATATATATATATATATATATATATATATATATATATATATATATATATATATATATATATATATATATATATATATATATATATATATATATATATATATATATATATATATATATATATATATATATATATATATATATATATATATATATATATATATATATATATATATACGGAAAATATTAATAATATTAATAAATAATTAATAAGCAAAAACCAAACAACAACAGAAATAAAACAAATACAAATCAAATAAAAGCAAATGATAGGATTACAGAAAATAAATAAAGAAATAATAGCCTATCTGTCTGTCAACTGTCAAATCGTCGTGGTACTTGCAATAGGTCGTATGTCAAAAAAACCACTTTCTGGTTTATTGAACACACATGACCAACTCAGTCAAATACACAACTCCAATAAGTCGTATGTCGATTGGCCAATGGGAAATCGACTATCCCCTCCCTTGCAAAAGGTCGATTATTTATCACATTGATATTTGGCTGATGCAAATAGTCGTATGTCAGAACAATCAGTGAATGTAACAGAACGTGGTACAGTTTAAGTGAAGTATTTAACTGAATAATATTGTGCTATTTATCTACAATTAAAATGTTAGTATTTATTACGTTACTATTATATTAAAGAACTAAATTTTTGTCCATTATTATTGAAAATCTTGGGATACTTGTTATAGTTCTTTCTATAAATTATAATAACCTTACTTTATTCTTTGTTATGCAACTCTAAAACACGTTAATTGTTTGAAAATTGAGTTTTATTATAAAACTTTTGATTTTGTTATACAGTATTAATCAAATTATTTTATTATAAGAAGAGTTTTATGAATAAATGTTTGACATACAACCTTTGGCTCCACGTCACGCTGGTTATTATTTTGACATACAACTAATTGCAATTGTTTAATTTTTTACAGATTAAACAATCTGAGCCAATAACATTCAAGATGATTGGAAGCCGTGGGCGGTTGTTAGTGGCTTTGGGCATAGCAAACACCAAAACAAAAATTTCTTCGCGTGAGACTTTTGTTAAAGCTGGTAAGGATTGTGTTTTTGCCATCATGCATCATTGTTATAATGATGTGGGAATAATTATTTCAATTTTTTTTTTTTTTAGGAACTGAAACAACCTACGCAAATCCAGTAGAAATCTTGGAGTCTGCTGAATTTATAAGTGATGCTGCTTCTGGGTCTCTCCCAATCTGTAGTAGCTCTGGAGAAACCAATGATGTCTTAATGTTACCAGTTGAAACAGAGAGTGCAGCGCCAGATCTATTAGAAAACTTCTTAAATGAGTTTCAAAACAGCATTGCTTCAGAAGTAAAAACTGATGCTACGGTGGGGTGTGAAGAAACCTGCAGCTCTGCAGAAACCAGTCTTGTCTTAATGTTGCCAGTTGAAAGTGAGGTTGCAGCACCAAATCTATTTGAGGAGGTATTAGATGGTTTCGAAAAAAACAACATTTCAGAAATAGAAAAAACCAATAACGAAAACCATGAAATTATAGATTGTACGATAAAGTTGGCTCAACAGCCTAGAGACTCCGAACATTCATTGTCAGATGTAGATTCTGACACTGGCTCTCTTTACCAACTCGAAGAATCTGCATCAAGTTCATCAGATGAGTCAGAATCAAAAGTCACTGAGGTCAACCATCCCACTGAAATCCTTGTTGGCGAACCAACTGGAATTAAAAGAAAAAGAAAAGGCCAAAGAAATGAAGAGGAGTGGAAGAGACAAAAAAACGCTAAGCTACGATTATTAGGCAAAGCCTATGTCGGCTTCGAAAAGGATCCTGACACTGGAAAATACGAACAAAAATATAATAAAAGTCATAAGATTATAGGTTCTCGATGCTCTGGCCATTTTGTTAAGTGCAAAAAGGGAGGCCCAAGACAGTCATTTAAATGCAATGAAATCACTGATGACCAACGAGGCATACTGTTCAGGACATTTTGGGCCAAAAGTAGCTGGGAATCCAAACAAACTTATGTTGTGGAAAACGCTTTGCCACAAAAACCTAAATATCCAAATGCAGATTTAACTAATGATTCCCGAAAAAAAACACCTATCGTTTTTCCTTCACAGTAAATTCTGAAAAAAAAAACAAGTTTGCAAACAAATGTTTCTAAACACATTGAGTATTGGAGAAAAACAATTAAGATCATGGACTTTAAAGAAGAGTCCTGCATCAACAGAAAGCAGTGAGGC
>JAAIXJ010000860.1:28210-48341 GCA_013403705.1 Heliconius hermathena
TGTTACCGGCAGCAATACGCCTTTCCACATCCATCTCGTATCTTCCATCTCTACTGAACATACTTCCCAAGTATACCACTTCATTCACTTGTTCTAATATCTTACCATTTACACTGATCTTGCATTCCGTCCTTTCTTCATCTCTTTCAAAAAAATTATTTATTACGTTACTATTATATTAAAGAACTAAATTTTAGTCCATTATTATTGAAAATCTTGGGATACTTGTTGTAGTTCTTTCTATAAATTATAATAACCTTACTTTATTTTTTGTTATGCAACTCTAAAACACGTTAATTGTTTGAAAATTGAGTTTTATTATAAAACTTTTGATTTTGGTATTACAATAAAAAAAAGGTATTACAGTATTAATTAAATTATTTTATTATAAGAAGAGTTTTATGAATAAATGTTTGACATACAACCTTTGGCTCCACGTCACGCTGGCTATTATTTTGACATACAACTAATTGCAATTGTTTAATTTTTTACAGATTAAACAATCTGAGCCAATAACATTCAAGATGATTGGAAGCCGTGGGCGGTTGTTAGTGGCTTTGGCCATAGCAAACACCAAAACAAAAATTTCTTCGCGTGAGACTTATGTTAAAGCTGGTAAGGATTGTGTTTTTGCCATCATGCATCATTGTTATAATGATGTGGGAATAATTATTTCAATTATTTATTTTTTTTAGGAACTGAAACAACCTACGCAAATCCAGTAGAAATCTTGGAGTCTGCTGGGTCTCTCCCAATCTGTAGTAGCTCTGGAGAAACCAATGATGTCTTAATGTTACCAGGTGAAACAGAGAGTGCAGCGCCAGATCTATCAGAGAACTTCTTAAATGAGTTTCAAAACAGCATTGCTTCAGAAGTAAAAACTGATGCTACGGTGGGGTGTGAAGCAACCTGCAGCTCTGCAGAAACCAGTCTTGTCTTAATGTTGCCAGTTGAAAGTGAGGTTGCAGCACCAAATCTATTTGAGGAGGTATTAGATGGTTTCGAAAAAAACAACATTTCAGAAATAGAAAAAGCCAATAACGAAAACCATGAAGTTATAGATTGTACGATAAAGTTGGCTCAACAGCCTAGAGACTCCGAACATTCATTGTTAGATGTAGATTCTGACACTGGCTCTCCTTACCAAATCGAAGAATCTGCATCAAGTTTATCAGATGAGTCAGAATCAAAAGTCACTGAGGTCAACCATCCCACTGAAATCCTTGTTGGCGAACCAACTGGAATTAAAAGAAAAAGAAAAGGCCAAAGAAATGAAGAGGAGTGGAAGAGACAAAAAAACGCTAAGCTACGATTATTAGGCAAAGCCTATGTCGGTTTCGAAAAGGATCCTGACACTGGAAAATACGAACAAAAATATAATAAAAGTCATAAGATTATAGGTTCTCGATGCTCTGGCCATTATGTTAAGTGCAAAAAGGGAGGCCCAAGACAGTCATTTAAATGCAATGAAATCACTGATGACCAACGAGGCATACTGTTCAGGACATTTTGGGCCAAAAGTAGCTGGGAATCCAAACAAACTTATGTTGTGGAAAACGCTTTGCCACAAAAACCTAAATATCCAAATGCAGATTTAACTAATGATTCCCGAAAAAAAACACCTATCGTTTTTCCTTCACAGTAAATTCTGAAAAAAAAAACAAGTTTGCAAACAAATGTTTCTAAACACATTGAGTATTGGAGAAAAACAATTAAGATCATGGACTTTAAGGAAGAGTCCTGCATCATCAGAAAGCAGTGAGGCCTGTTCATCTGCTGGACCCAATAACCAACTATTCGGCATTTCAAGACATATAGACCTGGCTGAACTCGTTGCCCAAAATCGAGTCCCATTAATACGGTCGCATTAAATTTCGATGAATACCAAAGGCCTCCTCAGCTACAGTCACATATGGCATTTTGGGTCCGCCAAATACGAGTTCTTCTTCTTCCGGCAAATCAAGGGCTTCTTTATTTAGCTTCTGGCCTAGAATTGAAGATTGAAAAATGGTAAAATCATTTTCACGGCCATAAGAACCTACGTCAATCACAGTAAATAAACAATTCGAATCTACCAAAGCCAATAAAACGATTGAGTTGTACTTTTTATAATTAAAGTATAGAGAGCCGGACTTCCGAGGGCACTGAATTCGAATGTGTTTGCCGTCTAGTGCTCCCAAGCAATGTGGGCAATTCGCGTTGTCTTTAAATCCTTCTGAGATTCTTTTCCACGATTCTTTGTTTGGGGCTGCCATTTCTTTAGGTGCTAGCACTTTCCATATAATTCCACATGTTTCTTTTATTAATTTAACCAACGTTTTTTTCGAAATTCTGTATTTATTCTGAAGGCGTTTATAACTTGTTCCAGAAGCGAGATATCTGAAAAATAACATTATTATTAAAAAATTATACTTTATCATATATTTTTTTAATATAAAATAGGCTCGAGTGTTGTTATTTTTATTAAAATACATAATAATTAATTATGTATTATTATATTATTTAAATTAAAAGTTATCTCTTTGCTTCAGGACTTGAGTTAATGACAAAATGGAAATCTTTAAGAGATCAATTTCGTAAGGAGTTAAAGTTGCAGCAATGTTCAAAATCCGGTCAAGCTGCCTCAAAACGACGAAAGTATGTTCATTATGATGCATTACTTTTTTTAAAGAAACACACAGAACACGCTTCAACATCGTCAAACATGATCAATGAGGACAGTCAAGATGTTTTTGATGATGACGACAGTTCGGTTAATACCAACCCTAGTGTTACGGAACCATCCACGTCTAATAAAAAGAAAACATTAGTCCAAATGTTTCTGGAATCGAATAAAGAGATATCGAATGTCATGCGCGAGAGTATAGATATACAAAGAAATAATGTTCAACCACAGTATCGCGACGAGCGTGGAAATGAGGCATTTTTCCGTTCGTTGCTACCACTTATGGACAAAATAAAAGAAGACTGTTTAATTGATGCCCGAACTGAGATTATGGCCGTAATTAAGAAATACACACCATCATCACATACATTCCTAGACTCTTATTCTCGTACATCTACACCAACAAGCGAGGACGATATTGCTCAAATGTTAGAACACTTTGATGGAATGTAAACTTTCAATTTAATTTGATGTAAGCGTGTAAGTAAAATAAATCTGCTTTAAACTTACTGTAGTGTTACTGCTAATCTTTCACATGCCCCGATACTTTTCCTCATATTAGTATCTTGTTTTGATAGGTGTCTTGATAGTAAACTTAACAGTTCATCGAAAATAGGAATTGGCATTAAATATTCATCTTCAAACCATTCTGGATGATTTCGATATTCTTCATAATTCACATGGAAATGTCCATGACTTTCACGACGTAGCAACATGGGATGTGTCCACCAACGGCGCTTCTTTTCCCTTTTTAACAATAATAATAACTGCATATTCACTAGCGTACTTGCAGAAGCACCCCATAACACTATATCCATAATAAAGAGTTATTTTATCGACTGAGACACTATTTCGCTCTCGTCTGGCACGTAACTGAATTCTTTCTTTCGGAACGCGTCGTCAACTCTGCGATTCCGTTACGACTCGCGACGATACGCGGCGGAATTATCGCTCGTTCGTGGAGATTGTCCGACGATAGAAGCGCGGACTCGTTGCGATTCTCTCGCTCGTGGAGTCAGCGCCTAAGGGTCTCGTTTCGTCCGGTAAAGCTGGAAGAGTTTGATTATGAAATACAATACAAGAAAGAAAAATATATACTAATTCTGATGCCCTGTCACCATATCCAGTGAATCCAATTCAACCTATAGAAAAAGACGGCTTATTAAATAAAGATGACATCCTACGAGGACGAGAAGAGGAAATTGTGGGCGAGAAGAAGACATTTTTAGTCCTTTGACACTAGGAGATCACGGTATTAATTTACCTTTCAGTCCTCAAGATTTGGATAACTTGCCATCAATAGATTTATTAGAGAAAGATGTTGATTTGCTAATTCCGATGCACAGCAGCAGGATAGGCAGAGGGGACCTAGTGTTAAGACACTCTGTCCCCCACTTTCTGCCGAATTCAGGAGGCATTGCGTGTTGAGTGGCAGAATTCAACGCCACGCTTTGCCTCGAAACTAGAGCGAAGAAATGGAAATATAAATTTAAGTAAATATTGCGTCTCCTCGAGTGGGAATCGAACCCATAACCAGTCGGTTTTACAGTCAGACTTTGTGCCCCTGAGGCACGACTGGCTTCACACTCGACTTCTACTGGCATCGAAAGATGATAATCAAATGATAGATTCAATTACATCAAAAACCGAGAATTCATTCATGTCCATCTCCAGAGACAGATGATTATCAAACTTATCTTAAAGTTATGGCTAGTAAGAATAAAACTTTCAATACAAACATTCAAAAACGTAATGAAAATTTAATGAAAGGATTAACTAAAATAGATATTATTCCTACTTCAATCGACCTCGTTGAGTCCAATCCGTACATTGAAGAAATCATTAGTAATTTACCAAATGCCATTAAAATATGGAGCGCAAATTATATTCACATCATAAAATGGAAATTAAAGATACAATCTTAAATAAAAATATTACATAAATTGGTTAAATTAAAAAAAAGTAGTATTTCCTAACTCTCCATCGCCCAACATTTTAGATCACAACAAAGAAGAAACTATTAACTTGTGTGACACAAATTCAGAAGAGACCCTGTCAATTAAATCCAGTTGGTCCATGGTCAATGGTTGGCCCATCCAATGGTTCACCATATTTTATACCATGTCCTTCCAGTTCCACAGTAACAGCATCTGAAACGGAAACAATACATTCCGCCAGTGATACCGAATCTGAAGGTATCCCTATTTTACAAGAAGCTATTGACACTAAGCCGAACCAAATCTTAGTTTACACGACGCTCATAGATAAACTTAGTGTAAAAAACTTATCTAGAAACAGCGTATCTTAGAAGTTTATGTACCCACCAATAGACCTGACCTAGTTAAACAATTTTTGAAAGATTAAGCACATTATTAAACATTATAACAAAACTAAATATTTTATTTATTTCGAAGACGAGATACATCGGAGACAATTTGCAGAGATAGTAATATCATTATTTAAAAAAAGAAAGTGTCCAATTTAAGGAATGTACAAAAAGTGTTATTTTTATTGAAAATGAAAAAGCACAAAGGGAAATCGTGAGAAAATACCACGAAAGAAAAACTTGCCACAGAGAAATCCGCGAAACGTTGTGCCATATTAGACGACGCTATTTTTGGCCCAATATGGAGCAAACCATAATAAACTCTTGTGATATATGTAAAAAATTTAAATACGACAGGAATCCCCTTAAACCAAAACTACAATTAACCCCGACTCAAAATAAACCCTTAGAAGAAATTTTTAATGATATATTTTCCCTCGAAGGAAATTATTATTTAACGGTAATCGATGCATTTAATAAATTAGGGCAAGCGTTTGAAATTCCTAATAGAATAACACCGGAAATAGTTAGAGCATTAATTAAATATTATACTTTTCATTTCATTCGGTACACCATCCTCTTAAGATTAGTTCCGACCCAGGTACCCAATTTAATAACGCTTTATTAAAAGATTATTTATCAATGTACAAAATTGAAATACACGTAAGTACTGCAAATAATCCAAATTCTATGGGGTTCATAGAGATTACATTCGAGAATAGCTAATTACGAACAAAAATCCACAGATGCCGCTTCCGTAATGACTTACGCGGTAATGGCGTACAATCATTCAATACATTCAACAACTGGTTTTACGCCCTTTGAAGTTTTATTTGGACACATCGAAGCTAGAAATACTTTCGATGTAGATTTTGAAAAGCAATACATACAACAAATAATTAAAGAACATTTAAAAATAACGAAATTTTTATATAAGCATATAACTGATAAAGCAATTAAAATTCAAGAGCAATATATAGAAAAGAAAAGTGGTGAAACAGAGTTTAAAATTAAATCAGGCGATACAATCTTTGCTAAAAATGCCAACAAAAGTCAAAGTCAAATATTTTTTTTCAAGAAGAGAAAATAAGAAGGTACATGCTTCATTTTTTTAACGTCAAATTATTTACCGCCAGTTCACTAAAGTTATTGCCTCAACCCTGAGAAGAACCGGCGCAAAAAAACTCAGCAGGACTTATTTTTTAAAAACTTTCTGACAATGATAATTTGAAACAGACTGGAGGGAGAATTCATTCCCAAGGCGTGTTATCATTTATATAGTCATTAATTTGGTAATAACCTTTAACACACAAACGTCTTTTCACAGTTCTTTTAAATTATTTTGAAAAAGGAATAGATTTATTGTTTGATTTAATTTAGAACCCTTTCATTCCACGAACTTTTGGACTTTCTCTTTATGTGTGCGTGCATTGTTCTTGACAAATAGAGTTTTATTTTAAAACGATAATTTTGTTATAGAAAAAAATCACTTTTTTATGTTTGGGGGATTTAAATTTTTTGTATTAGGCTTTGATGGAGAAGTCAACACTATAGTTTCATTTAGAGTGGCGCTGACACTTCTAACCGCTATAGATACCACATTAGTTTCGATACTGTACTGGTAATAATAATTGAAAAAATAGATATACTACGGGTATCCCGTAGTATATCAATTTTTTCATACCGACTGGTTGTGGGTTCGATCCCCATTCGAGGGGATGAAATATTTATTTAAATTTATATTTCCATTTCTTCGCTCTGTTGTCGAGGCAAAATCGCGGCGTTAATTAAAATGCTGTGTGCGGGATACAACATAAGCTGATTAGTTTATTTTATTTATTAAAAAAAATATTAATAATTGTCAGTAAGCTAGTCCCTTCAGATGATCGTCAGATTATGAGATAGCACGTCTAGGGTATGAAGATGAACCATATATATATTAATCTGACGCGCTTGAGTGTTTCAAAATGACGAATTTTTTTTGCACATTCCAGCAACGGTTGCGAGCTTTCGTCACATCCAAACCGTCAGATTATTATATAAGAGCTTTTTTCAGGTTCACTTAACATCCCCTTAGAAAATCTGACGCGCTCGATGATTTTTTTTTTATTTTTAACTCTTACGTTACGACTACCTCCATCACGGAAACACTCTGATTAACATACTTACATTTTATATTTATTTTTAGTGTTTTTATGAACCACAATGCCTCCTTATTGAACCATCTGCTGATTTCACATCCGGAACAGTACCAGGTTGTCGTCGATGCCCCTTTGGGGTCTTCTGATTACTGCCTGGTACGGGGCGTCGTGCCCATTAAGCGCGGCAGTGGCAGAACACCCGCAACTCGTCGCGTCTGGCACTACAAGTCGGCAGATTGGGATGGGATGTGTATATTTTACTCATCTTATCTCTGGGGGCAGGTTTTGTATGAAGAGTTTTAGAAACATGAAGGTATTAAACATAAGTTAACTGTACGCTAAACTCCAAAGCAAAATGGTATTGCTGAAAGGATGAACAGGAGTATTGTTGAAAAAGCACGAACACTTATCAGATTAAGAAAGGAATATTGGCCAGAAGCGGTAGGCACTGCTACATATTTGCTAAACACAAACAACAGGTCACCCAGAAAACCACCAGAAGCAATGGATTTAGCAACTTTAGATATGAAGCAATGGTTCAAATACCCAAAGAACCCAGAAAAAAGTGGGATCCGAAATCACAAAAATTGTTAAGGATGGCTTATTTTGAAACAAAAACGGCTTGTGGACTAGTATATCCAAAATCTAAAAATATAATATTCAGCAGAGGTATTAAGTTCCTAGAAACAATAAAAATGATAAAATATGATCAGAATGAAAATCAAATGTGTGTGTATTTAATGAGAGGCAGCTGATTAGCAAGCAAAGCTTTATTCTTACTGATACTCTCTGTCCTAATACAGTTTTAATTATTTTCATCGAGGGAAGGGGAAATGTAAATAAAAAAATATTACAAGACTACCATTTACAGCTCATGTTGCTATAATAAAGTAAAACTACTAATTAGTAGTTTTTATGGTACATTTATATAATGTTTTTATATTATATCATAGTTATTTAACATTTAATAAATCACTTTCTTTATAAAGTTTTATGTATAATAAAATGCAACTCCGGAAATTAAATTATAAATAAAAAATTTAAATAAAATTGTATTGTAATTTAATTTTACAGTTTTCAATCGATATGAAAACAATTTATGTAACCGGTATTTAAAGCACAGTAGTAGGATTATCTTTTGATATGGTAACATTACAATTTGCAAATGGCCAACCTACTGCTTCTTTTAGGCGAGGCAAACTTAAGAAATTTTTATCAAAATTTCTATTACATTTTATTACTTGTGAGAGATGTTAATAAGGAGACTTATTAACATTTCTCAAATTAGTTACAGATTTAATGTCTTTAGGTGTTTGAATATTTGTATCTAAACCATGGGAGATAACCTGAGACGTTTCAAATCAAAAGTCTCAAATTTAATTTCAAGATCTTCAGAATTAAATTATACAGATTTCCTAATCCTGGTCCTACCAATTTATACCGGTACGTAATCAATAGAATTTAACACATTAACTTAATGAAAGATCCCAACATGAAGTTACACATTCGTGTTTATGGTAGGACGTATGAAAAAAAATTAAGCAACGTGTTGCGTAGTATTTGTTAAGCTCAAACATTTGTTTTCATATACAACAAATGCTTGAAAATGGCTTAAATATTGCAGCTGTAGTTTGTGATATGGATGGACTTAATAGAAGATCATTAAAGATTTTGGAAGTTTCTAAAGAAGCTCCTTATTTTATGTTTCAAGGAAACAAAGTTGTTTCAACATTTGGTCTACTTCTCTTAATGAAATTGTTCTGGAAGTTGTTCTTAAAATACAATTTACTTCAAATAATGTTAAAGGGTACGGAGTAATATTTTCTTATCTTAATTTGTATTAAAATTACATTTGTAGTTGCAAGTTTGCACATAATCGAGTTAAAAGTACATATTTCTAGTTACTAATAATTAAGTGAAGCTTATAAGAAATATTTTTTAACATATAATGTTATTTATTACATTATAGATCTAGCCATATGGGAAAATATAGAACATTTCTTTCAAATAGACACTGGTGACATAAATTTCGTTTTTGCATTCAAATTAAAACAGAACCATGTGTCCAAATGCCAAGCAAAGAATGAGAGTAAACCTTGCTGTACAAGTGCTAAGTTGCCGCAGGAATGTTTGCCAGAATATCTCAAGGTATTGTTTTTATTGCTTAATGTGTAAATATGTCTATGGATTTTTATTAAAGAGCCTTGGCAATAAATGTTTAGGCCTTTTGATTTTGTTTTAAAAGTTAAACATACTGTTTATATTTTATTGTATACTTGTATGGACTAGAAAGATTATGATAATGTTAAAAAGAAATTAAATTAGAAATATGTGTTGAGACACAATCTACAAGTTGAGCTACAACAATCTGCAATAATTTGTATAAGTTACATACACCAATAAGTTGTATGTAACTTAAATAAATTTAAATTATTGTTTCTAACATAGAAGGACAAGTTTGTCTTGCAACAATAGTCTATTTAAATTGATTTGCAGGAATACCATTTGTATAAATATAATTATAACAAATGTTTATAAGAAATAAAAAAAGTAGTTATGCAATAAGTTCTTTGATTTTCACTATTATTACACGTTTTAAATTAAACTAATTTAACCGGACTAATCGCGTATATTTAAGATTTTACAATTTAGCTAGATGAAAACAATATGCCTATGGAATATCTTGAACTTTTAGAACATTGCCTCACATCTGGATATCTAATGTTAATACAAGAATTCTATTTACAAATAGATGATGATTACAAATAGAAATAGATATACACATGGAGGACTTTGAGGAGATGGCTCTTAGCTCTTCGCCTTGTCTACTTAGGATATTTAAGCGGTACGTAGATGACACTTTTACAATTTTACCTACGGACAATATTTATATATTCCTAAACCATCTTAATTCTATTAATAACAATATTCAATTTACAATAGAATTACAGGCTAATAATTCCTTAGCTTTCCTCGATGTGTTAGTCATAAGAAATCCTAATGACACAATAGGCCACACAGTATATAGGAAACCCACGCACACCAATAAACACCTCAATGGTGAATCGCACCACCACCCTAAACAGTTATCTACCGTTGGCAAATCTTTGTTTCAGAAAGCCCACCACCTCTGCGACGCTGAACATCTAGGGGACGAGCTTCGCCAGGTGAAGAATTCCCTTCATCAGAACAAGCTGCCAGTTCCCCGCCAGCGTTGTCAGAAGACCAACAAGCCACCCACAGTAGAGAGACAGCCGGCATTTCAACCATATGTGAAGGGGATTACAGACAGGATTGGCAACATCTTAAGAAGAGCTTCTATAAAAACTATTCATTCAAGCCTAACAAGAAAGTGAGCCAATTCTTGAGACCAGTGAAAAGTAACATTCCTTTACTGTGTGCAGGTGTATACAAACTAGATTGTGACTGTGGCTTATCATACATTGGTCAAACAAAGAGAAGCATCGGTGTTAGAGTGAAGGGACACATCTCCGATATCAAGAATGGGCATGTATGAAAGTCAGCTGTATGTGAGCACACTGTGGATAAACCTAGCCATTACATAAGGTTTGAAAAACCCCTAATCCTCGCTAAGGAGAACAGATATATTCCCAGAATGATCCGCGAGGCTATTGAAATATAAAAACATCCTAATTTCAATAGAGAGGACGGCTGGACGCTTTCTAACACCTGGGACCCACTCATAAAATCATTGAAGTCTCAAATCCACCATACCAGAGGGCAAGATACAGTTAGCTCATTCTACAAGAATCCAGGGCAGTACGTGAGGAAATTAAGAAATCGTTAGCGGTAGTCTGATATAATAATTATGTCAACTGACAGACGAATGTCACCTCAGTCTACCCGTGACCACGGACTACTGCAAAGTGTTCGAAACGTTGGGTTTCCAAAATGTAAAATCTTAAATATACGCTATTCATCCGGTTAAATTAGATTCATTTAAAAAGTAGTTATGCAAGCCACTGAGAACGTTACCCAAGAAATTTGTTTTTCTCGCTAGGATTCGCGGAAGACTCCGCGTTGCGTTCCCAGCGACATCAAGTAAAGAGAATAAAGAGTCGCAGTCAACATATTCTTCTGTTAACACGTATTTAGTAATATTTTAGTTAGTTAAGTTTTACTTTAATAAAAATTTAAATATAAATTACTCTATTTTTAAGTATGTAAATATTTTTATATTATAATAAAAAAACGCTTCCAAACTTGACTGGCGCAGCCGGTAGGATATTCCACTGCATAACATATATAAAGGATTATTCTAGAACCAAAAAAAATTAAAAAAATAAGTCAAATCAGTGGAGGAGTTCGAGATGCTAGTGGCTGGCTGGTGAGTACCACTTTTCACTTTCCTTTCATCGTCCTTCTCGTGTTATAGCTGCTAAATTGTGTGTAGAATAAACTCTCCCCCCGCTCGTTCTAGGGCTACTGACAACTTAGGAGGATACATAAAAGCGCAAAGTGCTATGATAAATATTCAAGATTGCAACAGGTAAAAACGAAATAAAGGCTATATGGGTGTTTTTACACCCATATAGCCTTTAAAGGTTAAGTTTGGTTAACCGACTAGCAATAAAAGCAAAATCTTCTTTCATAATTTTCAATCTTTCACAAATTTCCTAAAAAAACTAGCGAGGCCTAAGAATCTGCGTACTTCATGTTGGTTAGTAGGTGTTACGAATTTGTCCACGATTTAAATTTTACATTTACCCGGACAAACTCATTTTTCCGAAATTTTAAAACCAAGATATACTATTTTGTTATTTTTGTTATTTTACTAATGAAAACCTTACATTTTGAAATTTTCAGAATGAGCCCGGCAACCGTTGTCAAAGCAAACGAGCAGAGGACGAAGACAGAGAGAGAGAGTTTAATGAAAGGAAATTTTCCATATTTTCTTAATTATTAAAAAAATTATACGCAATGATTGTCACTCTTCATTATATTAAGGAAACATGATGTAATTAGTACCTTATAGTAGTTCGATAACTGAATACATTTATTTAATTAGATAATTTACGGCCGATTTCTGAATTGTGAAAAGTACAAAATCTCAACTGAGAATTCTCAAGTGGTTGAGAACGTACTTAAGTTTTTTACGTTTCACATTTCAAAACGTACTTTCGTCAAACTGTAATCAACTGATTATTTGCTCAAATCTTGCGTGCTCTTTGAGCACGGCTGTTATGCTCCAATACACGTATAAAAACCGATACTTATCGGCAATTTGTTAAATTGTGTATAAATTTAAGTGTAAAACAAAATTAACAATCCTAAATGTATAACGTATTCATGTAATTAATATTTCCTGTAGTAGTGTATTTAAAACTAATAATTTCAAATAAAAAATATTCATAATTAGTCATTGATCGTGTTTTACATGTTTAAATAAAACAGATTATTAGTGTCAACCGGAAAATAAATAGCACATGGATCAATAAGTCCCGAGACTAACCCAGAGATGGCGCTCGTAGTAAACCAGTAACCACGTCTTTCTAGAGTACAAACGTCATAGCTCATTAGAGCCACCCGGCACCCGACCCTCACCGCCTCAACTAGTGCGGTTGATATTGTTTGTATGGATTTCTATGGGTATACGCTCATTACATCAACTCCGGATCGCCTCGCTCGCAAGTTGCCCACGCGCGGGCGGCGAGTGGACCACTCGGTGACAACTCGCATGCTTGCCGCACGTTGATCGCGCGTTGCCAACTAGTGGACCGCGCGCTGCCTGCTAGTGATTCACTCGAGGGCGATGCGTTGGCGATGCACCGCTCCCCACCCTCCCTTCATTTCCAGTCTTTCTTTCGAACGAGGCGGACGTATCGTTTTTACTTTTAAAATGAATAAAGAAAAACTTATCGAAGAAGTTCGTAAATATAATTTATTATATGATCTAAGTGACTCGAAGTACAGTGACAATGTAAAAAAGGAAGAAGCATGGGCAGAAATAAGCAACACCTTAGCGGTAACAGATAACAGGTATTATTTATGTATTACAAATATTAAATAAAAGATAGTACAACAGATTGCATGGTGCTTAATTCGGTTGTCCCTTGTTTTGCATAATGTTCATTCAGTCTAATTTTAATTTGGTAACATTGCAAACTAGTAATGGACAAAAATGATATGTACTTAACCTACAATGTAAATCAAACAAGAGACCATATTGTTTCAAACGTTGTTATGTGAAACAAGGTACTACCACATAATTCGTTATTAACTAGACATTCACAAAACCAAAAGCGGTCAAGCAGCAGTCTCAGTTAAAAAATGGCAATTCGAGTATGAAATGAATTTTTTGACACCCTTTTATAAAGAAAGAGCAACTGTATCTTCACTAGTCAGAGATAGTGATGATACAGAAAGTAAGTGTCAATGAAGATTCGCAGTTGTCTGCTCCCGATTGCCAATCGGATATTTCAATAATAGAAGATCGTCCAACATTATCTGACTCCTCTACAAAAAAATCCAAGTTTTCAAATATAAAAAGGCCAAGAGTACTTGACGAAGACAGATCTTCTGCATCGTCATTGTTAATGAAATATATATTAAAAGAAAAAGATGAAAATAATGAAGATGATATTGACTATTTTTTTTATGGTATAGCTGCAACGGTGAAGAAATTTCATGAGTACAACAAAGCAATTATTAAATCTCAAATTTTTAATATTGTTTCGCAAATGGAACTCCGAGAAATCAATGAAAAAGGAAATAATTACTACAACAGTAATAATTATTCAACTGCAGGACCTTCTGGAAATTATTCAACGCCAGGACCTTCTGGAAATTATTTAACAGCAGGCTCTTCTGGATACAGTACTACAACGAACAATGATACAGACAGGAATGCCACAGAGGTGAACACACCAGTCTTGACTGATACTGAAAAAGATTTACCTAATTTTTAAAAATGTTATTAGTAAGTACTTAATTAGTGACAAAATGATGTCAAAATTACGAAAATAAAGGTTGATTTAAGATACTCTTACATTGTTTTACTTATACACACATACATACTTACATATATACCGGTCAAAAACTAAATTGTTATTAAAATAACACATGGATCATACCACGAGGTAAAAAAAAATAACGTAATAACTTTATTTACTTACTTTAAAATCACAGCCAATTTCTCTTCGGGTGTGATCGCTTCTCTGAATCTTGTGTTTTGCTTAGATATGGAGTCTTCAATATGAGACAGTATGTTATAAAACACACATTGCGGCATATGATAGTAGGAATAAAAATTTTTCTTGTCGGCTAGCAAATGTCTACGAGCTGTCCAATATTCACCCTCTTTTTTTCTTTGTTTAAACATTTCGTGCACCCAATAAGCTTTCCTTTTTCTCTTGGGTCTTTCATTTTCTTCTGCATCAAGCGCTACAGCTATGAGTGCCAATTCACGGTTTGTAAAATTTAACATTATGAAGCACACGTGTAGACGTAGTGCCAATTGTTAACAGACTACGCGAAAATTCCTGGGCTAACCGCGGCGTCCACCAGCGGCCAGCGCGGGGTCCACTAGGTGACGATGCGAGGTCCAATGGTTGACCGCTCGACGTTTATTGGTGATAA
The DNA here is from genome assembly GCA_013403705.1 of Heliconius hermathena. NCBI lineage: Eukaryota > Metazoa > Arthropoda > Insecta > Lepidoptera > Nymphalidae > Heliconius > Heliconius hermathena. The sequence goes on from JAAIXJ010000860.1 coordinate 42,942, forward strand.
CACGGTGTCCACCCGTGGACCACCTGTCGACAACGAGTGGACGCCGTGCGACGAGGCGGTGCGGAGTGGGTGCCGGGTGGCTCTAATGAACTATGACCTTTAACCTTTGCTTGAAACGTGTCAAAATTTTAAGTCGATCGGACCAGAAACAGCTGAGTTATCGAGGTTAGAGTAAAGTCGTTTTGTAGTTTGTTTAAAAAATGGAAAATACCGAATTTCGTGTTCTGATAAAACATCGTTTTTTAATGGGTAAAAACACCGTGCAAGCGAAACAATGGATTGAAAAATGTTACCCGGACTCTTGTCCATCAAAAGCAACGATTTGTCGGTGGTTTGCCGAGTTTAAACGTGGTCGTACCGACACAAATGACGCGGAACGCTCGGGTAGACCTGTGGAAGCTGTTACACCGGAAAATGTGAGTGAAGTGACAAAAATTATAATGAAAGATCGTAAAGTGAAGCTCCGTGAGATTGCTGAGATGATACAGATATCACATGGAAGTGTATTTACTATCCTTCATGAAAAATTGAGCATGAAAAAGGTTTTTTTCCAAGTGGGTGCCGCGATTGCTTTCGATGGAAGAAAAACAGCAACGAGTCGATGATTCAGAAAGCTGTTTATCGCTATTTACTTGCAACAAAAAAGATTTCTTGCGTCGTTACGTGCCCATGGACGAAACATGGATACATCACTACACTCCAGAGTCGAAGCGGCAGTCATCCGAGTGGCGCACAGCTGGCGAAAGCCGTCCGAAACGCCCGAAAACGCAGCAGTCAGCTGGCAAAGTCATGGCGTCAGTTCTTTGGGATACGCATGGCGTAATTTTCATTGACTACCTCGAAAAAGGTAAATCGATCAACAGTGATTATTATATTGACTTACTGGTGCGTTTGAAGGAGGAAAATGCAAAAATGCATTCAGCAGAAACGCTAAAAAGAATTTATTTAAAAAAAAAAGAGTTGGAGTTACCAATAAAAAATCTAAAATACAAAGGTTTAGATGTGAGAAAAAGAAGTATGAATTAGAAATTGAAATATTAAAGATTCAACTAGAAAAGGCCAAAAATTATTAGGACTATCATACTTATAAATGTTTAAATTTTACTGTTTTATTCTGTTTAATTTTAAAAAGTTTTCTGTATTAAAATCATTATTTTACAGGTGAACAGTTAGAATAAACTCTTCTATTATATAATATTTTACTTTAAAACATAAGGCAGACAGCGCATTTCATCATCTACTCTCATCGTCAAACATAAAATTTCAAATGATGGCAAACCTTTGCTTGCGGCAGTTATTTTCCAGGCAACCATGTGTTGTAGTGTTCAGAAAAAAAATAAGCTTTAATTTGATATATAATTCATTAAAAAAATACATGAGTGTAAATTATTAAGCCTTAGAGCTGGCAACCATTGTTTTTCGAATTCCAATTTGGTCATTACGGGTTTTTACGGATGTTTTTCGGATTAAAGACAGCACCTGCGACCTTTCAAAGAGCGATTGAGGGGTTTGCAAGGATTTTATTGCATCTCGACGACCTTTTCCACTAGCCTTGAAGAGCACCTTCAAAAATTACGTTAAGTTTTGAACCGACTCAGACGGACAAACTTGACAAATCCAATTTTTTGAGAAAAGAAGTCTTGTACCTAGAACACACTATCACAAAAGACGGATTAAACCCGAATGGTGATAAACTAAAAGCAGTTTTAAAATATCCCCTTCCAAAAACTACAACGAAATTAAAAGTTCTAGGGCTAATTGGCTATTATAGACGATTTATAAAGGACCTTGATAAAATTACAACCGCCGACAGCGTGTCTCGTAAAACGAAATAAGATCATTATTGGCCAAAAATATACTGACGCCTTTAATATACGCAAGATTACGAAGTCATTCATACTTACCACTGACGCCTCAGATGGTGCACTAGGTGCTATACTGTCGCAGCGAACAATAAGTAATGACAAGCCAGTTGCTTACGCTAGTAGAACTTTAAGTTATCTCGTTATAGCACTATTGAGCGTGAACTTTTAGCAGTTATATGTGCTATGAAACATTTCAAACCCTATCTTTATGGGCAAAAGTTAGTTATTTATACGGATCATAGGCCTCTTGCTTGGTTGTATTCAGTAAAGGAGCCCAATAGTAAGTTGATTCGATGCAGACTACGTCTTCAGAAATATGACTTTGTATTCATTTTTAAAAATGGCAAACAAAATATAAACGGGGATGCATTATCGCGAATTAAATTTATCGCAATGGAAACTGAAAACACATAAGTTGTAGTAAGTGTTGACAGCGACAAAGACGATACATCTACGTTAACTGCCGACGAATTACCACAACCCTCAGATAATTCTTCTACCTCCACATTTCCTACTGAACAACATTCGACCCCGGACATCCAGGGAACCCGTGAACGTAGAGCGAGTACGACAGTGTATTTGGGAGCAACCTAGGCTATCGACGAACGTAAGAGAGCTAGTGTTTTGAATTTGCCTAGAACATCTCTAAATCGCATTTTACACAAGGACCTACATCTAGACCCTTACAAAATCCTAATTGTACAGACTTTGAAACCCAGTGACCAGCTCAGAGGCTTAAATTTGCGGACAAAATGCTGGAAAAGTTTTCGAGCTTCAATAACATTTTATTCTCAGATGAAGCACATTTTCACCTAAATGGCTACGTCAATCGACAAAATTGTAGGTATTGGAGTGACACCAACCTAAAATTAAAACACGAAAAACCATTACACTCGTCCAAAGTCACCGTGTGGGCAGCATTATCAGGTAGAGGAATTATTGGTCTTTATTTTTACGAAGATGAGAGAGCCGTCATCTCACAGTTAGGTACGAGGTAGATACGAAGGACCAGTATGTACGGGATGCCAAGATGAAAGAAATTTAGGTCATAACAAAAATGCAAGCTAAGCGCTCACGAGTAAGCACTCGCTCGTACAGTAACATAAGCAATTATGTGGCACCTACTCGGAATAACCAAATCAGATTCGAAATTGTTTCTTTCAAAGACTTTGATTGGACTTAACGATGGTGTCGTGGTTGTACCTCCACCAGTTTTATATCCTTCAGCACGAATCATAGCGCTCTTTTCCTGGTGTCCGTTTTTAGTGCCTCACATTTTAGTTTTATGTGCTTATGATCGCGAAATGTGAAAACTAGATGTACTATTGAATGCCTTTTCAATTTTCTTTTAGGATGTTTTTTTTACGTAATGTGGTAGCATCACTTTTCTTTATATAGCTCTCTTGTGGCAACACTAGTATAAAGACGTCTTTAAAACTTGTCCCGTAAAATAAATTATATTATTATTGTTTTTATTGTAAAATTTGATGTAATTTGTGAAAAAGTTTCTCTGATACAGACATTTGTACTGTTAGTAACAGTGTTTATGCTGTTTTGTTCGGCAGCTGTTATCACGCAGGTAACGAATTATATTTTAAAGTGTTTGTGCTGTGCATTATTCGTCAGCTGTCATTATGTTAGTATAAGGTAAAAGTAAAATTTTGTAATTCCTGATTTTTTGTATATTTTAGACCGATCTTGTTTTGTTGCACAAATGCAACATTGTGCGTTAACGACAAATTTTTGTGCTGTTTTCTTTAGTTTGAATGTCTTTTTTTTAGGATCATAATAAGTCGTAAGTTGCGTTATTTGACTACAGTCAAGACCTGGAAAAGATACTAGGAGAATAGGAAGACATTGAAGATGCCTTGACTTTTCTGATGACAAAGATGTCGCTGATCTAACTTGTAACTTCGAGCTGAATGATCATGAAAGTTCTGATGAGGATTTAGAGGTACCAACCAATTGGAAAATTAAGTTCAATCCACCAGTACAATAGCAACTACATCCACTAATACTCAGATCATTAGTACTGCAACAAATCCAAGTCTGGCATCCGTATCTCCTAGTACTAGTTTTGCAACACCTATAAGGACATCTAAACGTACGCCTAGAACTATACATCACATAAACTATCACATGGGAAACGAAAAGTCTGAACTTAAATGATGACCAACTCCGTTTTGATGCATCTGACCTCAAGAGATACTTTGCTTGGATGCTCCATTTGAGATATTTCTTAGTATCGTATATTACATATCAATAGTTCATATACCAAATGTAAAGATGTATTGGGCAGAAAACGTCAGCTTTGCGCCGATATGACCTACGAATTGACTATAAAATATATATTATCTCAACATTGAACTAGGGATGACACAGGAATGGCTGGTGAAAAATGGTTTCGAATAGTCATAAAAAAAATCTTAACTGTCTGTACGCACCGCACACGCTACAAGCTTGTCAAGGGCAACGAGTTTTAATAAAATCAACGTGAACGTCTTGTATGATAATTTGACATACAAACCACAGATGAAACCGGCGTAACAACCGTGCAAAGGCATGATCGAGTAGTAACTAGACGTGGTGCTCGTCAAGTTGGTTCAGTAGTTTCAGCTAAAAGGGGTACTTTAGTTACAGTAACCTTTGCAGTAAACGCCATTGGAAATGTTTTTCCACAATTTTTTGTATTTCCACGAGCACGATACCAAGACCATTTTGTTAGGGATGGACCAATAGGTTCTGCTGGAACTGCAAATCTCTCAGGTTGGATGCTAAATGAATCATTCCTACATTTTCTAGAACACTTTCAAAAGAATTCTAAGGTTTCTCCGTCACACAAAGTGTTACTCATATTAGATAACCATTCCTCACATATACACATAAATACACTGTACTATTGCAAGAATAATGAAATTATCTTATTATCCTTTCCTCCTCATTGCTCGCACAGGTGACAGCCAGTCGATCGATCCGTACATGATCCTTTAAAGAAAGCTGTAAATTCTGCATGTGATGCGTGAATAAGACATCATCCAGGAAAAATCATGTCAATTTACGATATGCCGGGGATTGTAGCGGCTGCTATACCCCTCGCTATGACATTTTCCAACATTCAAACTGGCTTTCGTAAAACAGAAATTTACCAATATAACCGAAATATGTTCACTGAGATCGATTATGCTCCTGCATTTGTAACAGATGCACCTAATCCGGAAAATACTATTGAGTCTGCAGTTGTTCCTGTATTTAATGAAAATCCAATTGAAGATGAAACACCACCATTATCAACTTGTATTTTAACTGAAGAATTTCAGTTATCTCTTCAGACAATAGTTGAACAACAAGCTGAAGAAAGTATAAATACACCACCTAGACTAGGCAGCTTCGGCATCCCTCTACAAGAGTACAAGCTACGATCATATTTTTAAACCCTTTTAAAGTGTTATTCCACACTTAGGCCGGGCACACACGTAACGGTTTACCTGACAGGTATACCTGATCGTGTGTGCCAGTAGCTACAGGCCAAACTGCA
>JAAIXJ010000883.1:0-46440 GCA_013403705.1 Heliconius hermathena
TAACATGTAGTCTTAGCGACAAGTTGTCTTTAAATATATGATAATTAAATTAAATTGTATATCTTTTTAAAAAGCCTACCACGGCGGTTCGAACTTGACTATCTGTATAATGTAAAAAAATGTAAAAAAAAAAAGAAATTTAACAAAACATAACATAAAGAGTAACAGTTAGAAACTTAAATATCCAATGATAGTAAAAAAGTAACAATGACAATTTAAAACATAAGTAATATTATTATCTGCCACATAATAAAAAATATAATGCTGTTTATTTGTATTATAAAGTCTACTAAGCTAATGTGTTGTATTTATAATGCGAAAGTAACATATGAAAAAAAAAAGATTACTTCTTAGCTACTCGTTTCGCGCGTAACGTTGGCACCTTTTCGATATTTTTGGGCACCACCGTGGCTGGCAATCTTTGTGGCGGAGATTTTATTTGGTTGGTAATTGCATTGAGATCCGACTTACATTCCACGCGATGTCTCGCTCCGTCGGGTGTAACTATATGAATCATGCCATCCCGGGTCCAGCATTTACTAATGCCAAATCTCTGCCGCGCCGCCATAAACGTTTCATGTCTACTCGTAGTCAGAAACTCGGATTGAGTGACGCCGGTGCCTTTGAGCTTCGTTTTCGCAAACTACACTTTGTTACGCACAGAAATGTCACAAAACTTCACAACAATAGGCCTGGGTTTATCGAAATAGCGGCCTAAACGGTGGCAATCTTTAATACTAATAAGTTCTTTGATTTTCACGATTATTACACATTTTAAAAAAAAAAAAAAAAAAAAAACCGTCGTACTATATAAGCAGAAATTTTCCTTCCTTGGAATCGTAGGTCCAGTCAGTATAAGTGCTAGGTGCAAATAAAACGTGGTCACTTAAAACAAAAAGTATACTTATTTATTAATTTTTTTGTTCCGTGTCCGACTGCGATTAAAATATTTATTAAATATTATAGCAAGCGTGTAAGTGAGAGAGTTAATTGTTACAATAATGTTAATTAAATAGAAATAATATTATAGAAAAAAATAGAATTAAATTTAAACAGCTGCTTATAACGCAGAATTCGGATGTGGCGTTGGTAACACCTTGAAACAGTGCAAACTGGTTATTAAGCGTTAGAGGCTCAATGTATTTTAAAATATCACATTTTACTAGTATTTAATGTAAAGTCTATTTCTTGTAACTTAAACTTTGTGACTAAAAACAACAAGTTATATTAGCAAATATATATAAAAATCATAGTGACAGTTATATAATTTAATCTCATCCACAGTTGCTTGTGGGCTTGAAAGTGAAAAGTGAAAAATGTTTATCATATTATGTCTAATTTTGTTCACCGCCATATATTTCTACGCTACACGTAATCATAACTACTGGGCGAAGAGGAATATCAAGCATGACCCTGCCTTGCCGTTGTTTGGAAATCACCTCGAAAGAGCCTTTGGTATGAAAAGTATCACCCAAGTTGCTTATGAAATGTATTATAAGTATCCCAACGAAAAAGTAGTCGGATACTACTCGGGAAATATGCCAGAGCTGATAATCAGAGATCCTGATATAATAAAAGATGTATTGAACGTCGACTTCTCTTACTTCTACTCACGTGGTTTTGGGAAAGATGCGAGGAAACAAGTTCTGACACAAAACCTCTTTCATGCGGATGGAGATTCTTGGAAGCTTGTGCGTCAGAGATTGACTCCGGCTTTTACAAGCGCTAAACTAAAAAGTATGTTTCCCTTAATTGTAAAATGTGCGGAAAAGCTGCACGGCTTGGGTGATGAACTTATAAAAACGGGCGGAGAATGTAATGTGCGTGATCTAATGGCCAAATTTACAATTGAATTCATTGGTGCTTGTGGACTTGGTGTTGAGATGGACACCATCAAAAATGAGGATTCGTTTTTTAGAAAATTAGGAAAAAATATGTTTCACCGCTCATGGAGAGATGTTTTCTATTTTAGCATTTCAGATATATTTCCGGAAATCGCTAGCTTCATACGCGTTTTTGACAAGAATCTAGAAGATGTCCTAATTGATACCGTTACAAAAATTTTCGAACAGCGAAATTTTAAGCCTACAGGGAGAAATGATTTCGTAGATTTACTGTTGGAATTATCAGCAAAAGGTAAAATTGTGGGGGAATCTATTGAAGAAATAAATCAAGACGGGTCACCAAAGATTGTTGAAATAGAAATGGATTTAATGTGTATGATCGCACAAGTGTTTGTATTTTTCGGAGCAGGTTTTGAGACGTCATCTACATCTACAAGCTTCACCCTTTACAAACTAGCTCAAAACCCTGATATACAGATGAAAGTACAAAAAGAAATAGACGAAGTACTGGCAAAATACAATAATAAGTTATGCTACGATGCGGTGTCCGAAATGACTCTGTTAGAAATGTCGTTCAAAGAGGCCTTGAGAATGTTTCCTCCTTTAGGAGCATTGCAAAGGGTTTGCAGGAAAAGGTACGCGATCCGACAGCTAGATATAACAATAGATCCTAATGTTAGAATAGTTATTCCATTACAAGCGATTCAAAACGATAGGCGATACTATGAAAATCCCGATATATTTTTACCTGAAAGGTGGGCAGCCGATGAGATGAAACAAAAGCAAAAATATGTTTATATGCCATTTGGTGAAGGTCCAAGAACTTGTATAGGTAAGACCTAAAATTAATTTTATCTAACGTTGTGTTTGACACATCATGGTATATTCTAAGTGCCCGAGGCAACTCTGATCGCAAATACAGTGAATAACATCGAAACGATTAACGCGATGCATTTTGCTAAAGGAACTATCTAATACTATAATATATTTTTTTAATTCAAGCCAATAGATGCCATGATTCCTCAAGTTTACAACATCATATATAAAAGCAAAGTTCTCAAACACACTTCGTTCTCCACTTCCCGCCAAATTCTGGATGTATGGCGTATTGAGTGGCGGAACTTAACGCCGCGCTTTGCCTAGCGACACTTAAGCGAAGACATAAAAAGACTCATTACCTTGAGTGGGGATCAAACCCACAACCAATTGTGTTTACAGTCACACTATGTGCCCCTGCGCAACGACTGGTCTCTACATTTAAAAGATTTATTTATTATTCAAGGTCAGGTTAGTTTGTTGGATACAAACAAACAACTGGCCTTGAGACTACATTTATTTTAAAATCAGGTTTATTGCGAGCAAATGTCTATTTTTTTATTATTCTTGCAAAAATATCAAATATTATATTTGAATATCGTGTTACGATTATATTTTGACCAGCTTTTACTTGAGTTGCCGTGTTTGTTTGTGTTAGTATATGTGAAATTTTAAAAGCTCAATTTGACTCATGAATATGCCGTTTATGACGTAAATTGTAATGCCAATAAAATAACAATATTGTTACTAAAAAATGGCGGATTACACATTTTTGCACAATCCATCTAATTAATGTCAATACCCAATCAAATGAAAGTTATAAAATACAGCACTTCATGAAAAAAATCTAAAAAGCTTTTTTTAATTCATATTTTATTTTCTATTCCATATGTTCCATACTTCATTTTCCTTGTTCTATAAAAACTAAACGCCTACGAAACAATGATATTAAACATTTGTGAAGTAGTAAAATGTATGTAATATTTATAATAATGCTATCCAATCCTTTTAACGCTTATAGTTTGAATAATTAAATAGCGGTACTTATAGAGATCGGCCGAAGGTGTCAGCCTTCTAGCTTCTTGGAACACTCCTAACAGATAGGAGATCCTGTAATCTCAAATGTTCTAGACGTTTCTACTTTTAAGATAAAACTTTTATTTTTAATTTCAGGAGCAAGGTTGGGTTATATGCAATCACTAGCTGGACTTGCTGCTCTCCTCCAAAGATTTTCTGTAGAGCCATCAAATAAAACACCTAGAAAATTAAAAATAAATCCACACCATAATGTTATACAGGGTGTTGTCGACGGTATTCCTCTTAAGTTAAAAATGAGACTTTAATAAAAAGTGATTAAAGATTTTTTGTTTGTTTAAATTCTAATTTATCTAAATGTTATGTTATTAAAACATAACTCCATCTTAGAAAACCAACAATGTTACCATCTTAAATCAATACAACAATAAGTAAAATTTTTATAAGCAAAAAAATAAAAGATAAATATAATATACAATTTTAATAATTATAACATATAATATACAGAATGTATGTTATTTTTTTTATTATTCAATTATAATCACGGCGGGTGTAAGTTCGATGTAGTTATAGAACATTCTGCTTCTGTCTGTAAACGCGACTGTTGTGGGATCGATTCCCACTCAAGGAATTCTTTCATTTCCTCGTTTTGGTAACTACACAAACCGCGACGTTGAGTTCCGCCAATCAACACGCAATGTCTCGAAAAGTGATTCCAGACGGAATGTTTTACACCAGGATTTCTTCTGCCTGGGCTGATATATGCATGAAGCTAAAAAAAGTAATTATTAATAGGTAACTTGTTTCTGTTTGTTCATCAGTCGCAGAGTGCTATATTATTTAGACAGATGTAAATAAAATATGTTTTCTAATTGCCAAATGGACTTTTATTTATGTCTCGTACAATAAATATGTATTTACATAGCTTAGTATTTACATTTTACTATTGAACACAATAATTATTATGAAAGTACATTAAACGATTTTTTTTATTTTAAAAGAGTATTTATTATTAAAATATTTTATCTTATTATTGATTTAATTTGTTCAACCATTCTAATACAGGAGGTAGTCTAACATTTAAATAAGTTATTAACTTTATTAATTTTCACATAGATACATTGGTTGTGTTAAACAATTTTCTGTTACATGAACGTCATCAAGAAAAGGGAAAAAATGGCGAAATTATCTGATTATCACTGAGATTTTTACAACGGGACTCTTATATTTTACCTAATAAGTAAAAAAAATCGCAAAAGCTCTCAATACATTTTTTTATTATTGTCTATTATTATGAATATAATATTTTTTTCCATAGAATGGTTATGGCAAGTTTACAATCAACCCTTGAATATATCTATTTTTTATTATAAGAAAGCCATTTTCAATTTTTATTATAGATAAATGTGAGTTAAAAAATTGAACATAATATGCTTAGATAATTCAAACTGAGGACAGAAAAATATTTTAGAAAACGCATAAAAGTGTAAGCCTAGCCTTTTGGAAACCACCCTCATGACTAATAAAAGCCCCACTTTGATTTACATCGTGTACGTCAGTACATGACATTATGTATTGACGTACACGATGTAAATTAGAAGTGGGTGAAAAGATGAGAACAGAATGTCTTATCATTTTGTTCTCTCCTATCAATAATGTGCGTGAAGATAAAAAAAAATATTTAAAATTAATATGACTATTAAAGCTGAAACCTACTTTTAATATGTACACGTCATGTTGCTTTTTAAAAAAAAGGTAAAAACGATTCTTTATTTAGTATCTCTAATGACTATAGAATAAGGGTAAATGGATAAATGCATGTGTATCTGTATTACAGATTAAAAATAAAGTGTGAAAAACACTATTCAATATTTCCTTTTTTTAACTGTAAAATAAAATCTTGAATGTCTATTTTTTAGGATTTCTGGGATACAATTTATTAATTTTTGTAATTGGCATTTCAGTAGAAATATTTTTACAAACCAAAATATTTTCGAAAACGAATTCTGTTTACTTAAACATTTTACATTATTTTATTACTTAAAATTTATAAATATATCATAAAATTATAAACAATATTAATTAAAATATGATAACTGTTATATTTTTTTTTATATTAAAACACACTATTTACAATTATTGTACGAATACTGCTCTTTGATAGACATTATTTTATATACATACAAGTATTTATAATTAAAATTATTTTGTGACTGAAGTTACCGAACAAACAGACAATATAACTACGTGTTATTATAAAAAAAAATGTTTATATTTATTATATAGGCACCTGGACCTAACAAGATTTTAAAATTAAAAAGTTGAAAAGATGGGGAATTCTTAATAATGGCTTCGTAAAGTACTGAAAAAGAGAAAGAAAATATATTTAAAAAAATGGGGCCTATTTAACCATATTATTGTCCTTTATGTCCTTTTAAATTCACAAGAAAGACTTGCTTTATATTTATTTACACGTGATTATATCAGCCTCTGTATAGCCTCATTTGCTTTACTATCATTTAAAACTAATTATTTATAGTTTTAATTATTTTACAGACTATTTATTTAAATATGGCCTTCAATATATCGATTTATAGGTGGCTATTTTCTAAGTAATAAGTAGATTTCGTTTATTTAGTGCAACAACGACGAATTTGCAGTATCGCAGGAGACGCAATCAAAATTTGTAAATAGTCTTTCCGCATACATATTTAATTACTTTTCTTTAAGTAGTGCAATTACGTCATTTTTGCACTAATCCAACTTTATATTTATCACGTTAGTAATAGACATAGAATTTTCACAATATTTTACAAAATTGTCACTATCACTGCATTAGGTACACTATCACTGAGTTATCACTGTGTGATGGGACACGAGTCGAGTAACACATTGTGTAACACTTTGGCATGTCGCCAGTCGCGCTGTGAACCCGCTACCACCACGTCTCGAATGCAACCTTTGAAGTTTTCTCGGCCCTCTGCCAATTCTGTGGCCCCTTCTGGAATTACATAATTTTTATTAATAAATAAATGATAGTGTAAGTATGTTTTCTTGTCATAGTTACCTACTGTTTTTCAGTTTAAATTTCTTTTGTGTCATAATAACTACTTATTTTTATTGCACTAGCTGTTGCCCGCAAATCTGGTGCGTTATGACTATTGCTCTTAAATTTAGGGCTAATATTATGACTTCGACTTTGGTAATTATATACAAAAAAATATATTTTATGTCCGATTTCAGAAAGCTAATGTGCATTTCTGTACAAATTCATGTTTAATACTTATTTAGAAAATGTATAAAAATTTGAACGTAGCGGGATTCGAACCCGCGTCTCCTGGAAACCGACCAGGCGCTCTGACCACTGAGCCATGCGTTATGTGCTCATTAAGCTACGTCAGTTTTATTTTGAATGTTCTGCGTCAATATTCGAGTTTTGTAATCGTTGATCACGTTAATTGCGGTGTAGTTAATTGGTTACGTAATATTTTTGTTGCCTCCTCATCTCTGTAGGAAATAACAATTTTTATGTTATGTTCCACTTAATCAGTCACGGAACCTTCATTTGCTCGGCGAATGAAATTGCCGATAGCTTTTTCCTCGGCGTCAGTGTAGTAGATACATCCTTTTGTGAGTCTGTAGTCGTGTCCTGACGTGCAGGGCGTTCTTAATGACATTAAGAACAACCGTTGCGTTTACATTCGTACACTTTCACCCTGCGCTACGAGATATAGATTGTTAGTTCAAATGAAATTACCAGGCAATCCACCCACATATATAGACGGTGGTCGCACAGCAACCACAGACGGCAGAGTGGCCAGAGCCGGAGGAGCTCTCTCCTCCGGAGCGGCGTCCAGCGCGAGCACAGCGGACCGCGGGGACAGCTTGGCTCTGACAGCGTGCCACTGTCCATCGCAGACTCGAGCTCGTGCTTCTACACGACGTGTTCCCATTGATATAACTACCTGTCGGTTATTGGTTTTATGTTATTATTAAAACATTTATAATTGTTAAGAGCAATGTTAGAGGTCAGTCTTGGTGCAGGGGCATGTGTGTGACTGTACGCGCCAGGTTAGGGGAGGGTCCGATTCCCACTCTAGGTACTGAAATATTTAATATTTTCATTTCTTCACTTTGTTGTCGAGGCAAAGCGCAATATTGATTTCTGCCAATTAATACATACCCTCCAGAATTCGGCGTAAAGTGGGGAGTGGAAGGCTCCGTCTGTCTGTTTTCCTGGTTTGTATTTTTCTTTTTTTATTTTAATATTTTGTATTCTCTTATATATTGTATATGGACTAATAGAATACAACTAACTTTTTATTACATTCAACTTACAAATCCATCTTTAAGCTCCAACAACGCGCCGGCAGCTGCAGCCAGCACCCCATCTCCTCCCGCCGCCCGGAATTGAAGTCGCACCTCCACTGACTCCTCACCCTCACTATCACCGTGCCACACGTCTGTCCACTCCGCGTACGCGTCGCCTGAATATTTAATGTATCAGTTGTTAGGCTGTTTTAAGTAGTAAAAATAAGCGTAATAAGTATTTCTTATTAGAATTTTTTTCTATTTATTTTTGCTTCACATTTTATCTCTAGCAGCGTAACCAGAGACAACAGACCGTCAAATGCGGCAATCTCTACATAACTCTTTCGCTAGTAGTAGTATGATTTCGATGAGTTTCCATCAGGTAAAGAGAGGAAGTGGAAATCGAAAAGTTAAGGCGTGTGTTAATATCCGTAGGAAGAATTTTTTTAATAACATATTTTGAAATCTATTTTTACCGCGCTTTGGTGAAACAAAATACGGTGTTACGGTGTTATATATCATACAACACCAATGTTTTTTAAATTGCAAATATATGTATATATATATATATATATATATATATATATATATATATATATATATATATATATATATATATATATATATATGTATATGTGTGTGTGTGTGTGTGTGTTTGTGTGTGTGTGTGTGTATACAAAAAAACTACAAACCAGCAAAATAAGCGCCGCGCTCCACTCTAGGGAAGCACTGCCCCACAGCTGAGTGAGCTCGAGAGTCCCGTACCAGGTCCTCCGCTCGCCCGTTGAGAGTCACTCGTCGGACGCAACCTATGAAACCGCCTGCGCGTTTTATCTGAAAAATATATTTACAATATACACTAACATTAATTAATTTCTTTAGAAATCTGTACTCAATAGAAATACATTCCATGAGGTCTAAGCTGAGCTTTGCATTTGCGTGAGTGTTTATATATAGAGTAGAAGTAACGTCACTTGTTTGGTCTTAACCGGTTTATATTGCTTTTTGAAAAACCTACACCAGCCCACATCTGTACTGATAGCAACGTCATATATTTAATTCTAAATATTTTATTTTTTTAGATATACGATTTTACAGTAAAAAAAAAACATTCATAGACAATATTGTTCATGATGTTATAAAGGCAAGGTTAATTATTAAGTCAAACGACATATCAAGTGAGAGTAAAAATGAGGATGCCATTTTCAGTGTAAAAAAATGATATAAATATAATACTTTTTTATGTTGGAAATTTCTAATAATAAATTTGATTTTTAAAAGTTTTTAATGACTACTTTTATATTTAGTCTCATTCTAAGTATTATATTTAGTCTCATTTCTGTAAAGCTCAGCTTAGGGCATAAACCTCGCGAACTGTATTTATGTCTTTAAAAAACATTCATATATATGTACCATATGCTAAGAGAAGGAGTAAGAATGAATACAAAAATATGAGCCCACTTTTATTTAATTATCAAAGGGACTTAAGCAGATGTGTAGAGGCATACATTCAAATCGTAATAGACATAAGTGTAATATCAAGCGTGATACTCACCGAGTTGGGTATATGCGCGTCGAGCGCGTGCGGCGGCGCGCCGCCCACGTAGAGGCGCGCGGCGCGCGAGTGCGGCGGCGCGCGCGCAGTGCCCGCCGCGCCGCCGCACCACAGCGACATGCGCGCGCGGGAGATGCGCACTGTGATCTGCTCAATAACGTATGATTAGCACTCTTTTTTATTAACACGTGGCTTATAGAGTTCTATAGTTATGTAATTAATATATAATTGTCATTTTTTTCTTCAGCCTCAGGCTGTATCCCGCATGTCCCGTATATTTATCCTGCTAGGATAGACAGACGGAGCCTTCCACTGCCCACTTTCCGCCGAATTCTGGAGAGTATGTTTTAAATGGCAGAAATCAATATTGCGCTTTGACAACAAAGTGAAGAAAGGGAAATATTAAATATTTCAGTACCTAGAGTAGGAATCGGACCCTCCCCTAACCTGACTGAAGACTGACCTCTAACATTTTTCTTAACAATTATAAATGTTTTAATAATATGTATAAATTCTTTATAATATTATACATACAGAATGCCACACTCCATCATCCACTCGCGCGGCCAGAGCCACCTCGCGCCTCCGTCGGCCTCGTATCGCGAGGCGGAGACGACCCTCGCGCAGTGTCAATGACGTGTAATGCTTGGGTTTTAGCTTCGATCCCTGTACATGTGTAGAATAAACTTGGGTTATGATATTTAGTTTTAGATCGAGTTTTACATATGAGAGATATAACTGGGACAAGTACAAACTAATTGTATTTGTAGACGTAGTTCTCTAATTATTATATGTCGACAAAACAATTCCAAGCAAATGGTGTGTATTCATTACTATGATAGGATTTCAATTCAAAATAGCAAAGATTTTTTATTGATATATTTAAAATTTGAAAGATAATGACACATCTTGATTCTATAGAAACGCTCATTTTTTTTGTGAGAAACCCTTATTAAAAGGAAAATGTTTTTGAAATTTCTATTTAAATTTTGAGAAATTATGTTCCCATCACAAAAATCGTATTGGAAACAATTCAAAATAATAAAAATAATTTATTACAAAACATAAAATTATACATACCGGCAGTAACATCAATAGGCCTTCACTAGCAAAAGTCCGGAGTTGCAGTACAAGGGCGAGGTCGCGGGTTCGACCCACGTGTAACGAGGCATAACTTCCCGCCGCGTCACCGAATTTCACTGCACCCGCTTCTACCGTGTATGAGGACATCTGTGAATTGTATGAATATTGTATGTATAAAAGGAGTAGCTGACAGTATTGACAGTACTGAAATATCGTTTTCATAGGCTAATGACATGTCTTGAAAGTATTCTACAATATATGTTAATAATATAAATTATAAGTTCTCGATAAATAGGAGTTTGTCATTTAGCGGAAGGGGCAAGTTTTGTTTTAAGATATTTCAATTTTTACATTTCCATTCCCATTTCAATAGCATTATTGATTACGGAAATCCAATGTATTACGAAACTTATATTTTTTCAGAGAAAGTAAAGTTTATTTCAATAAATGTAAACATTGTGATTTACTTATAATAGCATTTGACTGTACCTGTTGACTTAAATTACAGACATATTCATAAAGCTAAAATTGAACCTTGTACCATCCTAAGCTTGTACCAACCTTAGCACATCCAGCATTATCATCAGGCACGGCGTGCAGAGCTCGTGGCGCGGCAGTATGTAGTTCTCCATCTGCGCGTCCAAGTCTTGCCCCCACGCGACGTATACTCGTTTCTAAACCTACCCATCTGTAGCCAAATATATGTATGAGTTTGTAGCCTTATTTTAGTTAGATGGTAGAAGAAAAACAATTGATAAAAAGTAAGAAAAGTACTGCTGGTAATATTTTTTATATCTTATATTGAAATTTGAAGTGCAACTTATTACAAAGTACAAAGTATTAACAAGTTCTACCACTGAATACGCAATGCCTCCAGAATTTTGCAGAAAGTGGGAAACGGGGTGGGGTTCCTTCTGCCTACCCTGCTGTGTGCGGGATACAGCGTGAAGCTGATTCTATATTAACGACAAGAGTTGAAATTGAATGTTTTGCGTTTACGATTCCAAATAAATCACAGATCTATATTTATAAGTGCATTTTTTCCACTTTACAGGTCACAGAAGTTGCAGTTATCATAATTTCTTTTTAATAAATGATAGGAATATCCAAAACCGTCATGTTCAGTCAGGCCTGAGCAACAATTTTTTTCTTTCAAGAATTTATGTAAGACTTTACTTACGTGGAATCCACAATAAAATCAGCAATGGTACCGGTAAATCCGCCTACTGACGCATGAGAGGAAGCAGGTGGGGCGCCTCCTAAGTACAGGCCACGTGGCCGAGGGGCAAAAGCTCCACCTGGCAAAGCCCCACTTGCTAACTGCTTCTCGTCCACCCACACCTCCACCTGAAAAACACTTTATTATTATATGTTACTATTCAATGTATAGCATAATAGGTCACATTTCTGGCCATTTTTATTTATATCAATATATTTTAAGGATCCTTCATGTACACTTTATAATTTATGGGACCTGTGCCTTTGTAAGTGTTAAAATGGGTAGTTAATTAACTAAGAGGTTCTTTATGAAATTTTAAAAGCGTTAGTATACACTAAAGAAAGAAAAAAAATTTGAATTATGTATGACACATTGTAGTAAATATAACTTTGATCTTAGGTACGGTGGGGACGTTGAAACCATAAGCTTTGTGTATATACCCTATAGCTTTCCATGATAAATGGAATCTCCAAAAAAAAACAGTTTTCAATTCGAACCAATAGTTTCTAAGATTAGTAACTTCAACGAAATAAACATTTTAGCTTTATAATATCAGTATAGATATAGAGAACAACGTACTTGCTTATGAGCCCGCACCAATCTGACAGTATGTAACGCACCATCATCGAACTTTGTGCCATTAATTCTTATTCGTAGGTCTGCCTTCCCAGCGTTCGCTGTCAATTCTAATTCACCTGTATGAAAAGTAAATATAATATAGAAAAATTGTACAGTAACTTGGTTTTATCATTTGGGTTTAAGTAAGTTATTAAAACAAATATAATACTATTATAATTTAATAACAGTACTTGTGTAATAAAACACTATTATAATTTAATAACAGTACTTGTTTAGTTGTTTGTTTATAGTATTTCCTTCTAAACCATTCTTGACAATAATATCTGTGCCAATGTTTGTCAAAAAATAAAAGTAAAATCAGTTTTTATAAATTATATGACAAATTAGTGCTTACGGGTAAATCTTTAAAATGTTATCGTATATTTTTTCTTTAGAAACACAATGTACCTATACTTATATAGAATAATCCAAACATTCCACAAACTACCTTTATCCAAAGCCAATAAAAGATAATGATGATCATCTCCATCTTCATCTTCCACCTCATTATCATCTACAGCTAGTGTGGGCGCGCGGTACATTAGAACACCAGAGGGTGATCTAGCTCTGAAGGAAAGGGATAAAGACGTCTTCCTACGAATAGATGGTGATGGTATCTCTATGTAGCCTTCTCCTTCTAGGACTGCTGAGCGAAGAGGCTGGAGGATGAGAATTACGTGTTGTTAGTTATATTACTTCGTTTGAACGACCATAAGTGTTTCAAATAGATGATCCTGTTATGTTATATTTTCCTGTTATGTTATAGTATCTACTTATATTTAACACATTATGAATGTATGAAATACCTTCACGCTGTATCCCGCATATAGCAGGGTAGCCAGATGGAATTAGTATTAACACACTCTGTACCAGGCAAGAAAATGGAAATTTTACGGAATGAATTATAATATATTTTTATTACATAGTTACTAATTATTCTTGTATTTAAAGAATCTAAAGAAGGTAAGAAGAAGAAGAAGTCAACCTACAAATGCTTAATTGAACTTAAATAAAAATTTCATTTCAGACTACTTACCCTAGGATTACAACCAGGTTCCACACCATGTCTCGTCGGGGTATCCAACAGATCATAGCCTTCTCTGTCCACCATGACTCCTCCCAAACAACCCATGAGGGGTAGCACATCGTACCCCAGGTTCTCCCCCTCAGGAGGTACACCCCCCAACCAGTATGTGGAACTGGATAATTCAGGGAGTGCGGCCGCTGACTGTACAGGTGGTGATGGTGAACCAAGTGTCTCTTCTCCGTTCACGCGCAGGCTGCCTGGACCGGTTTTGTGTTTTATATTTAATGTTTTTGTATGTTTAATACTTTAAATAAACGCTAAAGACATATTAAATTTTAACAGTGAAAAATTCAGTAAAAAAAAGAAACAAAAAAATATATATATCTAAGTAAATTATTACTAAGAATATGGTATTCATATGAAAAGATATTGTAATGGCATTAAAATTTATTGTTTTTATAATTTACTAGTGACTTAACCGCAGCTTCGCCTGTTCAAATATACTGTTATAGCTAAATTATATTTTTTTTTTACCTAAATTGTAGCCAATGTGTTATTTTAATGTAAAGTTTTATCTAAATCCGTTAAGTAGTTTTTGCGTGTAAGTGGAACAAATATCTATCTTCACAAGCTTTCGTATTAACAATATTATTAATTAATTAGTCAATGATAATTTACAGTAAATTATACAAATCATATTAGTTTTAGTAAATTAGTCGTGGCCGTCATTTAAATAAATGATAGTGTAAGTTGAGGCCAGTCGTGGCGCAGGGGCACAAAGTGTGCCTGTAAATCGACTGGTTGTGGGTTCGATCCCCACTCGAGGAGATGAAATATTTACTTAAATTTATATTTCCATTTCTTCGCTCGTGTCAAGGTTAAGCGCGGCGTTGAGTTCTGCCACTCAACACCGCCTCCTATGCCTCCAGAATTCGGCAGAAAGTGGGTAACGGAGTGTCTTAACACTAGGTTCCTTCTCCCTACCCTGCTGTGTGCGGTATACAGCGTGAAGCTGATTTAATTTTAATTTGATTTACAGAATTGCGGAAAGTGGAGAACGGAACTGTTTTAAAACTAGGTTATCAGGTTCCCTCTGCCTACTCTGCTATAAGTGGAATACAGCGTGCTGTAGTGTAATTTCATACCTCTCTCCAATCCATTGAACACTCTGGTGGCCTGCACGTGCGCCGTCCTCCCGTCGCAGTGCGCCGCCCCCGCCGCGATGTGCAGGCGCGCGCCGCCGTACGCCACCGCGAACACCACGCGACAGTCGCGCAACCACACGGACACTGAACGATTCTGCATTTAGAATGTAAGGAATTGTTTATTTTTTTTAAATTTATTCATATAAATAACATAAATTTGGTCACTTAAATATGAAGAACATTTAGTTTTAATAAATATTGTATAAACTCGAGCTACTCTCTCGCCATAAAAACACAAATTTAATAAAAAATATTTTACTTTAATAAACACTCACATTAGCCTTATCATGTGCTAAAAACAACAAGGCATCGGTATCAGTAGTGCGGAAAGACAATGATAGACTGAATCTGCGTCTGTCGGGAGGTCGGCGAGAGCGGCGCAGAGCTACGTAACCAGCGCCGCCGAGCCACACCAGGCCTTCACTACTACGGGATTCACTGTACCACCTGATAATGGGGTAAAGATATAATGAAATCATTATTTGCACTAGGTCAATAAAAACTGAGAAGGAGAAGCTAGGGTTAAAAGAACATTTTAATTTTGAAAATAAATAGTTTTTGTTTTATTTCGTAGTAACTATAGTTATTATATATTAAGAAAACGTATAAAAATTTGAACTTAGCGGGATTTGAACACGTGTCTCTTTGGAAACCGTCCAAGTGCTCTGACCAACTAAGCCATACGTTGTTTCTTTAGTTGGTCAGAGCGCTTGAGCGTTTTCCAAAGAGACTCGGGATCAAATCTCGCTACGTTCAAAGTTTTATATAATACGTTTTCTTAATAAATATTTTTCTTTCCTAAACTAGAATTTATATTAATAGTTACGGAGCAATACAAGAAAATAATGTTAGAATTATGATAAAAGAAGAGAATAACACAATCAGTCAATAAATTATTGTCTACCCAAAGCAAGTGAGAGCTGTCGTGGGGCAAAGACATATGAGTGCGACTGTAAATGCGTAAATCGAGGAAATTAGATATTTAATATTTTCATTTCATCGCTCTGGTAACGACGCAAAGCGCGGCGTTGAGTTCTGCCGCTCAACACATAATGCCTCCAGAATTCGGCGAAAAGTGAGGAACTGAATGGGAACGAAGTGTGTTTACAACACAAGGTTTCCTCTAGCTGCTGGTGCTTCTGCCATGTGCGGGATATAACGTGAAACTAAAAAAGCAATTGAAAGAAATATAAGAAAAAGAAAACAGAAAACAACATACCGTTGCGTACATCCAGTGCATTTAGCATTCACTGGCTGCTTACTAAACGCCCAAAGCCCAACAGCATTATGATCAGCATAAAGAGAATGCACACAGGCGGGCAGTGGGTTCAATTCCTCGCCAAGCCACCATATACTGGGCTGTAGGAGACCAGATCCTGGAGTATTGGTAGTGGAGTTGGTTGATGTCATGGCCGCGATGCCTGAGCGTTCTACTCGCAGTTTGACGGTGCCCCATACTCTGTGGATAGCTGATTAGTTAATTATATAGTGCTTTAGTTTGCTTACCTTAATAGTTACAATATTGATCATTAAAAAAGTTATAATATTAGTAATAAAAATTAATTAAATATGATCATGAAAAAGAAACGTTTTTCGATATAATATTATCTTATATAATATAATAATATTGTATTATATAATATTGTGTTTTAAAATGTTATATCATTAAAATATTTTATTATTCACTTCATTACCATTTATTTCTGTACACACATGTAATATATAAATATTCGTTTAATATTTCTTTTTAGGAGATGTATGAATGTGATGACGCCTCAGTCTCAAGTAGCAGCGAAACGCTGAGTCTTGATGTAGCTGATGGCGAAATCAGTGTAAAAGAAGTTGAGAGTGCAATACGAAGTCTGAAATGTGGTAAGTCAGCGGGAGCAGATGGAGTTACTGCCGAGATGATCAAATATGGTGGGCCACGCGTCTTGGACTTGTTCTGGTTTTTGTGCAATTTATGCTGGAAATCAGGGGAGGTCCCAGACGATTGGCGAGGTGCAGTCATCGTGCCTTTGTATAAAGGCAAAGGTTCACAGATAGACTGCGCAAGCCATAGGGCTATCAGTTTGATTAGCTTAGGTAGTAAAGTTTATGCTAAAGTTTTAGCGAGAAGAATGCAAGAGAGATCTGAAAGGCTGTTGTGGGAGGCCCAAGGAGGCTTTAGACCTGGAAGAGGGTGTATGGATCAGATCTTTTCCCTCCGCATGATCACGGAAAAATTTTTGGCCGTTAACCAAAAAGTTTTCTGTGCTTTTGTGGACTTGGAAAAGGCGTTTGACAGAGTTGTAAGAGCGAAATTATGGGAGATACTACCCCGGTACAATGTGAGCGGACCCTTGCTGCAGGCTGTAAAGTCTCTTTACAGAGATCACTCAGCCTGCGTGCGAGTAGGAGCTGGCATGTCGCCCTGGTTTGACATCCGATCGGGTGTTAAACAAGGTTGCGCCATGTCAGCTTGGTTGTTCAATTTGTATTTGGATAGCTGTCTCCAAGGAGTGAAACAAAGTGATATGGGAGTGAAAGTAGGTGACCTGAATGTGAATTGCCTGCTGTACGCAGATGATGCAGTGCTTATTGCATCATCAGAATGCGAGTTGCAGGCATTGGTCACCACTCTGAAAGAAGGGTGTGAATATAATGGTCTAAGCCTCAATGTGAATAAGACAAAGGTTCTGATTTTTGAAAGAGATGAAGAAAGGACGGAATGCAAGATCAGTGTAAATGGTAAGATATTAGAACAAGTGAATGAAGTGGTATACTTGGGAAGTATGTTCAGTAGAGATGGAAGATACGAGATGGATGTGGAAAGGCGTATTGCTGCCGGTAACAGGGTTAACGGAGCCTTAGCTGCATTGATGAGACGGCGAAACGTCAGCACAGCTGCGCGTTTGGCCGTACACAATGCAGTTTTGGTACCGACTCTGTTATACGGCAGCGAAACGTGGGTATTACAGAAGAAGAATGAAAGAAAGATGAATGCTGTGGAGATGCGATCTCTTCGTAGGATATGCGGAGTCAGCTTAGCTGATCGAATCCGCAATGAAGAGGTACACAGAATGGCAGGTACTAGCGAGGATGTCACGGTGAGAATGAAGAAGA
Organism: Heliconius hermathena; assembly: GCA_013403705.1. Taxonomy (NCBI): domain Eukaryota; kingdom Metazoa; phylum Arthropoda; class Insecta; order Lepidoptera; family Nymphalidae; genus Heliconius; species Heliconius hermathena. Next base: position 17,819 of record JAAIXJ010000883.1, read on the forward strand.
ACGTGCTCAGCTGGTTTGGGCACGTCGAACGAATGAGTGATGAAAGAATGGCAAAAAAGATTTATGATGGAAAAGTGAGCGGTAAGAGAGGTAGGGGGAGACCTCGGTTGACCTTCGAAAACACAGTATCAAAGATACTGGAGGAAGGTCACGTAAAAAGCATGAGGACCCCCCGAAGGGCATGTATGAAGAGGTTGATGACAGTGGACGAGGCGAAAGAGGTATGTAGAGACCGTAGCGTTTGGCGCTCCGTTCTCTCTGACTACCCCGCAAGGGATAAAGCGTGAAGCTAAGTTAAGTTAGTTTTAGCTTATAATCTTGAATATTCTAGGATAGCCTAGAGTTAAGATATTCCGCTACCCACGTTCTTTACCAGGAAAAGACAATAATTTCAATATAATCATTCCTCCAAGTGGGAATCAAAATCCACAAACAAAGCGATCATAATAAGGCTATGTCCCGACAGCCTTAAAGTAACTTTTGAGAATAAAAAATATACATATTATATTATACACAAAAGACAACAAGCAAGTCACCTTTCAACATGCACTCTATAAGTAGTATGATCAGCATCGTCCAAAGCCGGTGACAACGGCTCGGGGTGCTCCAGGGCTCCGGGACCGCCTCCCACGTCCCATTGTACACGGAGTTTGCTATCTTGTACTAATATACGGAGATAACGGTCTGATTCCTGTAAGTGTTTAATTGAAAAATAATATTTTTTCCTTAAATATCTTGGAAACAACTTTTAAGTTTATACCAATCCACCCCCGGATTAAGGATGCAATTTAGATATACACATCTATACAAATTTTGTATAGTTTTGTATTCTTATAGCTCATATTTTTGGTTATTATTGTACGTGAATACAAGATATTTTGTCAAATATAGTTGATAATATTAAAAAGATTAAATATAATCATGGAAAAAAAAATCATTATAAAGAATTTAGAAATGAGGCTGATAAATGCATAATTTTAACCAACGAAAACTATTGACTATTTCTGTGTTAGCGTCAAAGTCTTATTAATTATAATTGTAATAAAAGTAATATTTCAAAGTTTTACAAACAGAAGTCAAAGAATTACATTGAATTTACATTCATACCTGATCAGGCAAATACAAAATAGATCCATCTCGTACAGTCGCGTCGAAGCTCAAAGCCAGCGACACGCGCGTCGCGGCCGGCGCGCTCCACGCGGAGTACGCGCGCGCGCAGCCCGCACCGCCGCGGGGTGATGTTATTGACACTGAAATCTGGATAAAGAATGGATGACAAATTATTTTTAATCTCAACCCTGTATCACACATATAGCAGGGTAAGCAGAGGGATTCTAGTGTGAAGTCACTCCGTTCCCCCATTCACCGCCTAATTTTTAAGATATTGCGTGTTGTAATAAAGCGAAATGATATTAATTATAATAATTCCTTCTTTTACTAATTAAGTAGATATATTCATTTACGACAATAAGATAAAACTAGTAAAGACAGTTCTTATTGTAAATAATTTATTAATAAATTAATTTTTATTAAGAAAACCTATAAAAGTTACAGTTTATACGTTTTCTTTATAAGTATTTTTCTTTCCTAAGTGTGAAATAACACTTTAAAAATGTAAAAAAATAAATTTTATTTTTTAGGGTAATATACATAATATACAGTTCACAGTTCGCATACAATTGACATTTAAATACACATAATTAAAAATATTAACAATCCACGACATTGAATTCCACCACCCAACAAACATAATGATCACAAGAGAAGGCAACTTAACTAACTAAGCTAGTTTCACTATGCTTGCTTCATACAAAAATATGAGATAGAAGAGATACATAAAATATAAAAGAAAATTACACCAGTACAACCACTCACAGCATCATATTTTGCAGCACCGCAGTAATAATTTGAAGCTGTTCGAGTGAACGTATATATGCTGCTGCTAGAGCTTCATAAGAAAACAAGATACATATAAATAAAATAAAGCACTCACAGTAGTGGCAGCATGTCGAGCTCGTAGCACCTGCTCCCTCAACGCGCGCAACGCCGGCTGTAGGGACCGCGCTGCTGCATCATGTTCTAGTGCACGTGCTTGTGCTGCTGCTGCTAAAGCTTCTGCCACTTCCTTACCGCGTAGTGTGTTGCCACGGATTTGGGATACTATACAATTATTATATTATTTTTATAGTGAAATAAAAGTTCTTTATAAAGGTTAAAGATATTATAATTTAATAAACGTTGCATATAATTTCTAGGTGCCTTTGTTAGATAAAAGTGAAAACAATAAAATAATTAAACTAAATTGAAATTAAAGATTTTTTTTTAATTCATTAGGCTTTATGTGCTCTCAACCGTGTTCGGTTGAATAAAATATTAATTATTTATGGTAGATATGTATCAAAGTTATTAAACTAAAAGGTTTAAAAATATAATATTTCACCAGAGATGAAAACAAAAATAAAAATATGTTAGATTTTATTTATTGTATACAATAAAGATATATTTATAAGTAAGTACACTGTATTACTAGATAAAGAATGTAATAACTCACCATGTTCTTCAGCAGCGCCTAACGCCGTATCACCCAAACGCTGTAATGCAGCAAGATTCCTCCTTAACTGATACCGCACTTTCCTTCGAATTTCTGCTGCTTCATCGTAAAGAGCTCTTGTACTCGCGAAGACACGTTCTGCTTGAGCGCTTGCTTGTCGTAGAGCTGGTAGAGATGCCTCACCCACTACGCCGCCAGCTACATTACCCGCCATGCCAGCCTCGGACCCATCTACGCCACCCGCCGCGCCGCCCAGCGACCGCTCCTTCCAACCTAACGCTCGTAAAGTAACACTGATAGCATCAGTTCGGTGTTGTGCTGATTGTAGTTGGTGACGTAGCTCTGGAAGTTGTGATTACTATATCAAAAACTAATTTAACTTATTATATCAAATCTTTTAAGAAAATATTTTATTGACAAATATTCATTAATTCTCTCTCTTAGTAAATATTTTTAATCATAGTATAAAAACTTCTCGTTTGCATATAATTTTAATTTTGTATGATTATCATCTGGCCAATTATAAAAAAAAATTGTGGCCGTAATTTAGCAGTTTAGCAGTGCATAGATTGCATTTGATCGTAAATACGATGATTGTGGGATGGATTCCGAGTCAAGGAAAGAATTATTTTCATTTAACTGTTAAGTTGGTAAGACCGCGTGCGGTGTTAAGTTTCATCACAAATTTTTCTCTGCAGACTAAAGCTGTTTTTAAAATCAACTCACCATCAGCCTTAGCCAGCAACTCCGTTCCACGCTTCATAAGATTCTCTGAAGCAGCACGTTCATTGGCAGCAGTCCGCACTAACGGCTGTGGTCCTCTTGCTATTTTAGCAGCAGTGCCTGCGGCGGCGGTCGCAGCGGCCGCGGCTATTGAGGCCTCGCGAACTCCATCCGCTACTTGTCTCCAAGCTCGTGCTGCGGTTACGCCCTCTGATGCGAGAGCTCGGGTGCCCGCGAATAAACTGTAATTTGATTAAAAATAAAGGTAAAAGTATTTTTTATTAAAGATTATCTACATTACCAATTATATATTTCTTTAAAAAGGTTTTAAAACAAATGTTTTCATTATATAAAGATCTTATAAGGACTCTATAGTGAATAATATAAAAATCTTAATTTTTTTAAACGTAAGGTCACTGCTGTTAAACCTACTGACACGACTATTCGCTATTATAGCGACACCGGGTGAGGAAGGAAGCAGGTACTCTGTCCATAAGAAATTTCAAGCACTACGTGGCTGCTTGAGATACGATTGTCGGTGGCGAGACATCCCCTGCGGAGCTCAAATATGTCGTTGAACGGGATAGGAAAAGATACATTATTACTTACTTTTTATATTCTTTAGCCTTCTCTCCTAACATAGCAACATGCTTTTCCACAGTATCCAAATACTTTTCTTTGTATTTCGGAGTGAGGTTGTACAAGATGCCCTCTTTTTCTTCAGCGGCAGACGTCAAGTTCTTCAGCTCAGAGAGTAAAGAAGGAAAGGAAACTGCAAGATTTTGAGTTTGCAGAAGATCTATACGGGTTTGCTCTGTGAGGTTGTGCGTGGAGAGCTTTGATATGTCCTGTAAATAAAAAATAATTAAGAATTACTTTCATATATTTATATTAAAATTTTATTAATTAAGTAACATATAATATAAATAAGGTATATAATTCTTGGAAGAAATGAGATCTTTTTAATATTATGATATAATAATAATAGCATGCTGTGTCCAAATACAGAATATTAAAATAATAGTAGCAAGTCTTTTTAAATTACTTTTTTGACACATTTCTATAAAAGGCATGTTATAACTGCACAAAAGTTTATTGTAAACACGACGGAATGTTCTTCTCCGCTCTGGTTACAAGACAAAGAGAGGCATTGGGGTACACCACTCATCACGCAATGTCTTGAAAAATATTCGAAAAGTAGGGATATGACAGATTGTCTTAGCACTAGCTAGCACTAGGTTATGGGCGACACAGCGTGAAGCTAACAAAAAAATATAATATAATAAATGTTTTTAAATATACCTCTAACACTAATCGACATCGCAGTCCAAAGTCTTTAACATTCGCCAATTTGGGAGTTACTGTCTTTTTGACTTCTGCAAAGGTATCACTCACACTCCACACGGTATCGGCAAGGTGTGGGAGATCTTCGGCCTTTCTTTCCCATTCTTCAAGACCAGATTGCAGCTTCCGTAGACGTTTTATCACATCGTCTATACGATATTTGTATTCGTAGACTGATGTTGATTGGAGGTTTGCCTGTAAAATGGTATGTTACTCGTTAGTGTTGTAAAAGCAGTAATGAACGACAAGCCTTGGTTATTTTTTATTATAAAAAATAATTCTTCAAAATTATCATTATCATTATCATAAATCATAATTTTTATGATCATAATCAAGGAGTATTATTTTATTCATACAGGAATAAAATAATACTCCTTATATTTGAATATACAATCTATTTAGATTATTATTTCAATATAAACTTAAGCTTACCGAATACGACACATCAGTAACTCCAGTGATATAATCAATGAGACTTATTTCCTTTATTTCTTTTAACAAGTGCCTCGCCTCTTTCAAAGCTCTGTGGGCACTTAAATGTTTCTCGCCTCTAGCAAACTCATCTAACCTTTCCACTTGTTCCGCTAAAATCCTTTTCTCTTTTAAAACTTTTTCCAAACCAGTCGTACTTTCTAAGCTTAACGATAAAGCTTCATTTTCTCTTCTTAAAGCGTCTTCTTTTAGTTTGTTGGCGTTAGTAAATAAATTATGCTCATTTTCTTCTAACTTGGCTATAGAAACTTCTAAATCTTTAGAACTCCTAATAGATTTATTTACATTTTGGAGAGTATTACGTAATTTGGTTGCGTTTCCTGTGAATTCTCTTAATGCTGGGAATGGTTGCGGGATCCGGGTTAGTTCTATTAGATCTGCCTTTGAATGCATTTCAGCTGTTAACTCTTCGATTGAGTCCAGTAGAGTTTGAGTGCAGTTGTCGCAAGCTAGAATAAAAAATATACTTTTTTAAATACAAGTATACAAATTTATGCAACAAATATGTTCTTTTTTCAATATATTTTATTTGTCTCATTTAATTCTGGGTAATAGTATCTATCAAACATTTAAATATGCAAGAATTTTTCTTTCTCTAATATTACTAAAGTTTTAACAAACCCAACAACATATGCCATAGACTAATATGAAACACTCACGTTTGCACCCATCATCATCCAAATAGTGTCTTGGTTTTACACAAAGTTGACATCGGTCACCAGTAGCGTACGGTGCGCAGCTACAGTGGGGAGAACAGCGTGGTGTTATAGAACCCCGGGTGTCACACCCACAAGGCTCACAGCTACCACCCGCCGTGCGCTTCCAGCCCACTGCGCATGAACCACACTGAGGTCCTGCGTAGCCTGTGACAAATATGGTAAAATTGGTTAATTTGCTTTGAAATAATTAAGGTGGAGCGAGTTCAAACTGTGCGAGAAACATTTATTTGCCCACTATTACCCTATTTTCGAGACATTAGCAGAGCGAGGAAACAAATATAATTAATTCATCCTTCCAAAAGGAAATCGAATCCACAAGCGTCGCGCCAATAGTTGGACACTGTGCCGCTGCGGCGAGACAGTCTTGTCATATAAATGAATACTGATAACTAACCTGGCTTGCAATAGCACTGCAGCCGGCCATGCGCCACGCCGCACGCCACCGCGTGCGACACGTCGCGCGCCGGGCACGGGCACGGCTCGCAGCCCTCATCCGCAAGTCCGTAGTAGCCCTCCGCGCAGCGCTCGCAGTGCGCGCCCGCTGTGTTACGTGTGCAGTTCTGTTTATAATAGTACTGTTATAGTAGCTATTCGTTGCATAAATTTAACTAAATTAACTCTATGAAATTGAATATGTTTATGTATAAAGATGTAATGTATATTTTTATAGCTTCACATAGTATCAAAAACCAGGCAGAACGAACCATTAGCATATCTAGATATATTTTCTGGGGGAGGCCTGAACAAATATGTTCGTTTAAATGTTGTTTTTTAATTTTTCGGGGCAAATTTAGTTGTAAGCTAAATTCCTGGGGTGGGCACCAGAAATTCTAGGGTTAATACAGTCCGTTCCCTATTTCTCGCTAAAATTCTGGACTAGTTGCCTGATGATTGGGAGAACTCAACGCTGCGTTTTGCCTGACACCAGAGCGAAGAAAATTAGATTTCAAATATTTCATTTCTTCGAAAATAACTTTATAATTTAACGAAAGTTAGGTACTATTTTTTACATCTTAGTTACCTAATAACTGCCAAAGTAACCACCACGCAAACTCCATATTCCCTGATAGTATTTACTAGTGTTGGATGTATAGGAAAAAAAAAATTACCTTGGCAAAACTTTGGTTGTTCTAATACTAAGTTTAGCCGGTAACATCCATAAATATTGCTAGTCACGACCACAGATATATGGTGGCTGTAGATTTCAATTCCAACCCATAAAATGGTCTTTGTTTTACAAAATGAAAATTTACACACATTATTTATGAAAAGAAAATATTTACCAAACAATGTCCAGTCTGTGGATGACAAGCTTCAGCTCTCCCGTTACAATCACAGGGCCTGGACTTCTCTACATCTATCACTATTGTTCCAGCGATATGGTGGACCCTCGGAGGAGATGGGGGTATCCAGAATCCCGCAGAGGGACGGTGGCAGGATGGCGCGTCGTACCCTCGGGGACAGAGACAGCGCTCTACACCTAGGGCAGGAGCTCCACGGGAAAGACCAGCTATTGCTGTTTCTAAAGTCACGTTTAGTAATCTGTTAATAGAGAAATTGATTGTTTCATTTTTAATATACGTAGATTTTATATGAGTACTTTTTAATACAGAAAAAAATAATTGTCATCTTAAACATCAAGTGATAATACAAGACTTTTTTGCTTTCACGTTAATTATTCATGTTTAATAAATTATTTTATGGAATCTTAACCCTACACTAATCAGTACGCCGCTGTCCGACATTTTAATATTAGTCTGCCATATCTTTTACTGTATAAAATGCCGCCTTAAATCAATGGATGTAGGCTCGTTCACGACACAAGAGTAGAAATTATTTACATTTCCCTACACTAACAAGAGAATGAATGAATCATGATGTAACGCATCGTTGTCTTCCGCCACTTAACACGTAATATTACGAATTCCGGAAATTAGAGAACGACATCATCTTAGCACTAGGTTCTATCTCCCCACTACATGTCGAATAAAACGTGAAGCTGCAAAAGAGTAAAATATACACTTTTTTATTTTAATATAATTTTAACTAAACACTACAGACACGTGGTCCGTACTTTTTTTAACTTTTTCATTATTATCAGCTAATCAACAGTATATTTATCTGCCACTTAAACTAGGCTTATAACTAGAGATAATCATCTAGATATTTAATTCCTAAAAAAGTCCAAGTATTTTTAGATTGCCTTTTTGTAAACATTTCACTTATTATCAATTAACTTAATATCTCTTACAATTTTACTATTTATTTAATACATAGTTTTGTTTTTTATTCTAAGTGCCTATCGGTGGATGGATTCAAGATGTGGAAGGTGTAACCGAAGTGGTCATAACCTCTACTAAAGAAGATATGACCACTTCGTTTCTATCTTTAATGGCCATTTTTAAATTGTATTCCACAATGCCTTTCGTCGTTGCCATTGTTGCACTGCGGATCAGCCTTTTGACTGCATTGTCTTCGCTGCCGCTGTAAGTGTGTCGCGTTATTGCGGCGACTGCGTGCGGGACGCTGTCCTGCAGCTGTAATTTTGCCGACTTTGACTTCACTACTACTACCATCACGTTCGTGAGTTCCTGAGCTTCGTAAATAATAAAAATATACACTTACAGCACATGCATAGGCTCATTGTAGGCTGGACCTCGTGTGGACAGCCGTAATAGCAATCGTCTCACATCCAGCAATCCCAACATCAGTTCACCGCGGGAGGCCCCCCTCAGCCTGCCAGCGCTACGTCCACGTACTTCCCATAGCGACTCGTGTAGGTATACCGCGTGAGAGCCGTTTACAGCTGGAATCCGCTGAAAAAAAAATAATCCTTTTTTAGTATTTTTATTTAGGTATATGTATTTTTTGGCCGTTGTGGCGCAATTATAGCGCGCAACGTTGCCAAGATTGGGGATTGGAGGCACGCAGAAAGTTTCTTAATAGTCAGTTGCCCCTCTTACCAAATGTAAGTATATATACATTTAACATTTTTTTGAGACATGCTCTGGCAGTCATAGACATTAAATACAATGTTCTACAAATATATATATATATATATATATATATATATATATATATATATATATATATNTATATATATATATATAACATCAAATAAATTATGCAATATTGTTATAATATTTAAGAATTGTTTTTACACTACAAAATTAACATTTCGAAATAAAACCAGCGCTTAACCAAATAAAACCTGAAATCACGTAAAAAATACGAATCACTACGTTAAAAATACAAGGGTACAAATCCTGCAATGTTAACACTTTTATACTGAGTATTTATTTTTATTTTCACGTTATACCCCGCATATAGTAAAGTGGTCGGTGGGAACCTAGTGTTATATTATATAACAAATCGTTTCCCAATTTCTCTTTTTTTTGTTCTGAATTTTCGTGAGTAGCGGAATTCAATATCACTCTTGGTCTTGTTACCTGAACAAATAAAGGAAAATAATGTATTCCTCTAAGTCGAAATCCAAAACCACTGAGTTTACAGTCAGATATTATACTGCTGACGATGACGGCAATAATTATAGGGTAAATAAGGCAATCCGAGTACTAACCTCATAATAATCCAACACTATATTATTCCCATGAATACTAACGAGTGGAAACCTAGTCATCACATGTTGAGGGAGAGGTTCACCACCTTCTTCCTCTACCCTGAATCTAAGGGCGCCTCCATACGATAAGACGTGGTCACCAAGAAACAGTTCACCAAGTTCAGCATATATTGGTACAGAAGGCCAGGGCACGAGGATAGTGCCTTCTTGTATACTTGTGCGGACAGAAAAGAGTTCTTGCTCAGTCTACGGACAAAATAAAAAGAACTATCTAAATAAATTTTTATTAAAAATATTTTTAAATAATGGCGATAGATTTACAGTAGTTATTGTTTTTCTTAGAAAATTGTTTATTAAGCACAGCAACTATTTGTTTATCTACAATAAAATATGTTCTATATCACAAAAAATAATAACTTCAATGCGATAAAAACAATTTTATATTTGTATGTACGATTCAGAAACATTATAAAATTTAAAATAAACGATTCGTGCTACTCAAACTATATAACCTTATAATACTAGCCTTAGTAATAGTATCTCCTCTTAATAATTTCAAATGTAGCGGAGTGGCGGCATGCAACGCCGCGCGGGTGACGGACGCCTGCGTGCACTTCGCGCTGCGTCCGAAGCAGAAGCACGCGGTGCATCCCGCGGGGTTTATTTCCGAAAGACCGAAGGTGCCATCGAGGCAAGTGTCACATTTTTCCCCTACCACGTTTTCCTGTAAGCATTTTAATTATATGAGATAGGGGAAGTTTAAGACATAAATTAATTAAAGACGTGCGAAAGTTAGATTTCAAATAAAAAAATATATATTTATTTTCTTATAAAATATTAATTATTCAAAAACAGTAATAAAAAAAACAGATAAAAATAATATCGACTAAGAAATCTCTGTTTATCAATAATTAAATGTATAATCTTACCTTACAAGGGCATTCTCCCTTCTCATTACAAGAACAGACCCCCTTCCCGCAACCCTTAGTTCCAGCTAAAGAACAGCCACAAGGTCTACACTTCGGCCCGAAGAAGCCAACAGCGCAGGAGCTACAATCGCGGCCGGTCCAGCCGCGCCGGCACTGGCACTGACCGCTCACCGCGTCACAGCTGTCTGGGAGATTACACTGTTTATTATTATTTTTTAGCTTCACATTTTATCTTGCACATACCATTGTAGGTAGAGGATATCTAGTGTTCAAACACGCGGGTATCGCCACATTTTTCGCCCAATTTTCGATACATTGTATGTTGAGTGGCGGAATTCGAGCGGCGAGGAAATCAAAATAATTAAATCATTCCCTGTAGTAGGAATCGAGCCCACAATTATCGCGTTTGTAGTCAGATGCTGCGCCACTCACCTACGACGGCCACGTTATTATTATTGTTGATATACCACGTTACACTGAACATGTATGTACATGAACACATTTATAGGCATAAAAACGAATGCACTCTTATGACTTAATAGTAATTGTAGGTTTAATTTGTTTTGACTGATATTGTATGAATCAATTATTAACTTTATTTTAAGCAATTTTATAAGCTTTTATGAATTTACCGACAAAATTATCTCCACTCAAAGGAGTGATCCACTAAACATGTAACATGCATCATTCATCTGATACCCGACTTCCAGTTTCCCAAACACTAACCAGCAAGAGCACCAGGTCCACAAGAACACGGTCTACATCCAAGAGCTCTGCCCCAATAACCTCGTGCGCACTGCTGACATCCCGCTCCTCGAGTCCTTGCAGGGCAAACACACCGGCCGGTTATTGGGGAACACATGCGACCGTCTGTGCAAATTGGGCACGCTGAAAATCAATAAGCTTTTTTAAAGAACTATTCATTTAGTAAAAATTTGAAAATATTTAGGAAAATATTTACACCCAGTAAGTTCCACCACGTTCAAACTTTTATACTACATACAATTGAAATGCATTTTTTTAAGACATTCTGTTCTCCAATTTCTGCCGAACATTCGAGACCTTGCCCTTTGAGTAGCTGACCTCAACGTCGGGATTTATCTTAGGACAAGAGCGAAGAAATGAAAATAATTCATTCTCCTGAGTGGGAATCGCAACCACAATCTCTCAAATTTATTTAAGGTAAGAAATAACATTTAACTTACGCAAACATCCATTAGGCCCAAATCCGTAGTACCCAGGGAGGCATCTGTCGCACCTCCTGCCACCGACACCGACCGAGCAAGCGCACACACCGTTGACAGGGTCACAGGCGGCCGCGCCCGCGTCGCACTCGCAACGCCTGCAGCCACCCTGCTCCAGTCCCCAGTAACCTTCCTAGGAGAAAATTTTGGTTATATTTTGTACCAACAAAAGTAAGGAAAAACAACTCATTGTTAAGACAATCCGTATTCTTCCTGAACTTGTGGAGGAACTCAACCTTTGCATATTAGTTTATTAGTCCGACAGAGGAAATTAAGTTTATATGAAATCATATCTCGAATGGGGTTGGAACCCCTATAACTATTATGCTGACAAGCTGACAATGCCTCATTAATTCACAAAAAACTTAACTATAAAAAAGTATAGGTAATATCATTAGAATGCAGGGGATGCTGTTATGGCAAAGCCTGACTGTATACTGTGATGGTTGAGGGTTTGATCTTCACTTGGGAGAATAAATTATTACTAATACAAGAATTGATTTAAGATAGATAAAAATAAAATAATGTGAATAGTTATATCAATATATCAGCTTCACGCTGTATCCCACACATTTCAGGATATGCAGAAGGAACCTAGTGTTAAGACACTCCGTTCGTTCCCCACTTTCTGCCGAATTCTGGAGGCATTGCGTGTTGAGTGGCAGAACTCAACGCCGCGTTTTGCCTCGACACCAGAGCGAAGAAATGGAAATATAAATTTAAGTAAATATTTCATCTCCTCGAATGGGGATCCAGCCCACAACCAGTCGGTTTTACAGTCGCTCTTTGTGCCACTGCGTCACGACTGGCCTGTGGCTAATAGTTCAGAAACAAATAACATAAAAAATATTTATTGCACAATATTTTTCACAATACTTTACGATATTACAGCACGTCGATTAAAGGTTATTGTTTGATACAGCGCAGTATAAGTGTAATGGGATATTAATGAGTGAAGTGACTATAAACGTTTATAATACAAATGAATAATTTATGATTGTTGATGTCCGTTTAGAAATATATACGGCTTTAATAGTAAAATACTATCGTAGTTGTATATTAATGAATTTAATATATAAAATTATATTACAATCATAATAAAAATAACAAGAATTAACTAATAATAAAATAACTATTATATAATAAAAATAATATTATACAATATAGCCAAAATACACAAAGTGAAAATAGCTTATATATATATATATATATATATATATATATATATATATATATATATATATATATATATATATATATATTATTATCTGATCAATTTTGCTTCTGGAAAAAACTGCAAACTGCGGCTTGTGTGAGGTAACGTTTTTTTTACATCTTTGTAGCACTCCCCCTTCTTTACGTCACTCTCAAATTGTCACAATAGTGGAATATATACGATTTAGTATGTAACTCGCTAACTCTACCTTAATCTGACGCGCTCGAGGATTTTAGATGATCAATTTTTTTTACTAATCTGATCCTTTATCCCAGACGGGCGGGTTATATATGGGGCTCATATTTGGTGGAAGTACCTAACCGAGTACAAGGAATCCATATCGTATTTGTCATTTTATTTATTTAAACGGTAAACGCGGGAAATTAAATTAAATAAATTTCATTTGAAATAAAAAAAAAATAAGAAATTACGTACGGTTATACGGATCATTTTGTTGGCCGTCTATCCGTCTGTCAAGACCATTTGTCTCGGGATCGCACGGAGGTATAAAGCTGATATTAATATCAAATTATCAGATCTATGGTCCCAGTTGAGGTCGTTGAGAAAAAATCAACAACTTTCTAAGTCAACGCCGTCAAAAGATACGAGCATTTATGCATCGTTTATGATGCATTTTGTATGAAATTCGCTTTGTAAACACACTTGACTGGTTTTTTTAAAATTCCTATAACAAACATTTTCATTTTCCAAATAATTTTTACCTCACAGAAAAGTAATAGATCTATTTAATTCCCTACATGCTCTCACTTCCTATATAAATCACTGTGCGGTGTGTATACAACCGTCACTCAATGCCTATCAACTAAATGCAAATGTACGGACCTCCGTAGTAATGTCTAGTTGGTATTTCCTCGCGTGTACTAGGTGCAACGGTTACTGTACGAGAGTACGAATGTCAAAATCTATTATTGAAATTTGCTCATAAGTAATTTATAGGCATAGGGAACATAGTGTTAAGACACTTCATTTCCGACGCACCGCACAATGTTCAAGATGGCGCCTTGTGAGACAGTGTTCAACGTCACGTATTGTCTTATTACCAGTGCTTGGAAACACAGAGTTAAAAAAAATATTTTTTCATTATCAAATTGCACCGAATCTTTTTCAAATTTCATTGAAATCTTGCTAACCAAACTCAAACTCAAAGCAGACCTTCCTTTGCACCTTTAACATATTTCCCATGCTTACTTTTACTTATATAAGTACTAGCGCCAGGTGCGAAGCAGTACCTATAGTTAGCAATTACGCGTTGTTTATTCAATTAAATGTTACTCGTATACGCCCGACGCGAATTGGGAAATGGTGATTTGTGGCTCGAGATCAAATCCTAAATCACTTTAAATCTTACGGTCCTTTATTCAAATCTTTACAGAATTTAAATACTTTAAATTTGTTGTTGTATGGTTTTATATTGTTGGAACGTTGAGTAGATACATTGTGGATTTTAAATGTTTTAAGATATTGTAGATAAGACGTATTAATAAAAACAAAGGCCACTGTGAAATGAAATATCATTCTAGGAAATGAAATATTTAATACTTACTTACTTGAATTACTTTCTCGCTTTGGTAACTTTCTCGCTTTGGTAAAGCGTTGAATTCCTCAGCCTCAGAAATCGTCGGAAACTGGAGAACGGAAGTGTTTTAATGGGAATGGAGTTTTAATACTAGATTCCCAGATTCCCTCTGCCTACCGTCATATGTGGTTGATACGATGTGAAGCAAAAACATTTTACGTGATGAATGAAGATGCAGCATGAGAGAATCTCGTGCTTTCCCTTTTTTCTTGCTATACACTATAGACACGGGCCGTACTTTTTTCTAACAATCAGTATTTATCCTTATTTTACATAATTTTACAAGAAAGAGTGAAGACACTCCGTTCTCCACTATAATCTTGATACTTCCTACGATCTTACCTCGCATGTATCACAAGCCCGCCCCGTGACGTGTTGTCGACATCGACACTGTCCTGTCCGTATGTCACACACGCTGGTCTCTGCACCTATTGAGGAACAGTTACATCCTGAAATAAATGAAATATATCTTTAGTTATGTGTTTTTGCCTATTAATACTATTAGCATAGTTTGGAAGTGACCGGAATACTATAGATGTGGATTCAAATTATTCTAATGGGAATATTACATTCACTTTCGTGTATGATCAGACAAATTAAACTGTACCTCAATAGTCCAGCTAATTAAAGTACCCTAGGTCAAAAAAGCACCGAGTGACCTGTGTATATCTGCCTAGACCAATTCATGTTAGAGATATGATCACCAAAAAAAAAACAGATAATGAAAGCTAAATACAAATATAATATAAATATCGATCTCGACGGCTATCCAACAATCACGCGGCCCGCCATATCTGAGGAATGGCGATTTAATTGAACCTAGTAGTATCTGACGTCTTACATCTAGTTTCAGGCATCACGTTATCTAAGATATTCAGTTCTGCCAACTAAGTAGTTGCTGGGGTTTTATCTATTCGCTAATGTACAAAGCGGGCGCTATTAGCCGTGCTTTTAACAAGTTAAAATCAACCCTTAAATGCTTTATATGACAATTGAAGCAATAGTTACATTTTGGGATATATCTGTATGGATGCTCTTTGGTGTTTAAATATTAGGTTAAGACACTCCAAAGTCACAGTATAGTATTAGTAGTATTATAGTAAGGTCATGTAAAAACATATAGTATAGTAAATTATATATATTATATATTCTCAATAATTTATTTATTATACTTGAACATAACGAGTACTTGACTCGTTATAATACTGTTTTTTATATAAACGATAGTAGGACTGACACTACTTACATAAAAATGTTAGTTGACGATTTAAAAGTGTTTAAAGTGGTATTTAAATAAATAATATTTTTATTTTATAATTTAAAATTTATTAGGCATAATAAGATATTTAAGGGTTATAATAAATAAGATTAGGCTCATTCTGTATCTCTAATTACCTTAAAGGTAAGCTTAAAATTAAATCAATAGAGTACTAAAGTCGATTGGTGTTGC
Source organism: Heliconius hermathena (assembly GCA_013403705.1). NCBI lineage: Eukaryota > Metazoa > Arthropoda > Insecta > Lepidoptera > Nymphalidae > Heliconius > Heliconius hermathena. The sequence continues at coordinate 33,664 of JAAIXJ010000883.1, forward strand.
AATAAAATGTATCGTAGTTATTACTTGTTTGCTTGCCTATAATAATAATATATAGCCATCATTAAGCATTTTAAAGCAAATACATGATATACCTATATAAATTTAAATAAATAAATTTCAGAAAATTTATATAAACAAGGCCAGTCGGGGCGCAGGGGCATAAGCGTGCGACTACTACTATGAACGTGACAAACTGTGGTGTGGATTCGATTCCCACTCGAGGAAATGAAATATTTTAAATTAAATTAATTTTAAATTAATTCATTCCCCTGAATAGGACTGAACTCGCAACCCGCAGGCTCTTTTCCGCTGCGCCACGACCAAATATATTATTGCTAGACTTACAAAATATGTATTCATTTATACGTACTGCTTCTTTCGCTGAATAGAAACATGATATATTTTATCAAACAATGAACTTCTTTCTTTAAAACAAAAGGAAAAAATCCAAAATTGTCTCATCCAGCATTTTATAAAATAATTTTATAAACTAATATAAGCTTTCCCACAGCGCAGCATTTGACTGTAAACACGACAATATGTGTTCGATTCTTGCTCACAGGAATCACTCATCATCATTTACAAGACAACGCACGGCGCTCATTTTCGCTAATCAACACAGAACGTCTCGAAAATGGAGTGGAAAATGGAGAATCGTGTGCCTTAACACTAGGTTCCCTCTGCCTCCCACAAAATATCCACAACTAAGTCACGAGTGAGCTTATTTCCTGCATCTTTACTTAATACTAAACATTTCATCATCACGAAGTGGAACACGTCACTTTTCTATCATAAATAGTGATCAAGCCTGTCATTTTGTGTTTAATTGTAAGGTTGTATTGGAAAATTGATGCATGATGGCAACCGTTGAAATAAACGATTGATTTAATTGTATATTATTGACTTAAGTGAAAGCAAATATTATAAGGCCGTTGTGGCGCAGCGGTATAAAGCCTGACTGTCAGTGTGGGTTTGATTTTCAATGGGGAGAATAAAACGTGATACAAAAAATATTTTAAAGTCATCGTGGTGCTGTTGAACACGATGATTATAGATTCAAATCCAGCGGGGAAGGATTTCTAAGTAACATAATATTGTCGTATGCTTTGTTTGATCAAGACAAACTTGCTTAAACAATTTTTAACATTTTTAAAAGTATTATTCCAGACTTAAGAAAGAAAAATATTTATTTACAAAACATATAAGTTTTTTATTTGATTTGAAATTTTCATACAAATAATTTTTATAACAGCTAGTGAATAGCTAATTAATAATTAATTTCGCGAATATACTCCGAACCTGCAACCGTCACGTTTACACCCAGACGCTGTCCCACTGCGCCACGACAGCCTCTTTGGTCTTACACCAACACTCAACCATTACAAAACAACAATATTACAAGCAATGGTATAATCACATCCTAATTGTGCAACAGTTCACAAATAGCGACCTAAATCGCAAGCCCGATGCGGCGTTATCAGTACGTCGTAGACTTCACGTGCCTTTTACCAGCGAGACAGGACGGCGGCTGACCCCTTTGAGAGTTGATAGACGTTGTAGTAGAATAGAAGTGTTGATAACTTGGAAATATATCTATTCTATACTAGATTATTAACTAGTAGTAAATGGATATATGAAAAGCGCGAGAGGTAACTCTGTCTGATAGGTATAGTGGTTTTACATTCTTGATAAATGGATTGGAATGGCATACCATACAAAAAAAATCTATTCAATCTTAATAGTTCCTGAGATTAGTGTGTTCAACCATACAAACTTGAGCAAGACAAACTTGCATAAATAAATAGCAGATTTTTGCAAGATATTCTTTTTATCGTGAAAAATAAATTTCCCCTTAAAAAGAACTTGAAGCCAATCGTGGCGTAGCGGTAAAAGCACGTGAGTGTAAACGCGATAGGGTGTGAGTTCAATTTCCACTCGCGGAAACGAAATATTTAATATTTCGTTTCCGCGAGTGGAAATTGAATCGTGGATCTGTGGAACTGTGGCGAGTGGATATCATTATTATCGCTCTGGTAGTGAGTTCCATCATTTAACACTCAATGCCTCCAAAATTAGGTGTAAAGTGGAGAAGGGAAGTTTCTTAGTAGGTACAGAGTGTCTTAACACTAGGTCCTCACGTTCCCGCAGCCTACACTGCTATACGGGATACAGCGTGAAACTGTAAAAAAATCTACACAAATTATCACTTGTCCAACTGTACAGTTATCGTACAACAAAATTAGCTTCAACAATACAGTAATTACAAAACTTAATTATACTATCTAAATAACATTCAGAAAGCTCGCTTTGTTCTGTTGTTTGTGAGAGTCGATCAGTCAATCTTGTTGCGCTAATAATAGTGTAGCCAGCGGTTTTGTGGATATATCTATATGATTATAAGTAGCATTGTTATATGTATAGGCCATGTTGAGGCCGTTTGACTGTGAAGGCGAAGGGTGTGGGTTCCATTCCCAGTTGAGGAAATTAATTATTTTTATTTCCTCGCTCTGCTAACCACAATAAGCGCGGCGATACATTGGAAAATTAAATACAGCCAAAGAAAAGATATATATAGATCATAGAATATATGAATTAACTCATTTTAATCCATTCTATCGTGTAGTGAGTCTGCATCTGTCTGTAAACGCGATGATTGGAGATCCCTTTTAGATTACCTATGTAAGAGAGAGATATTAGTTGGAAAGTGGAGAACAGAGTGTTTTACGGAGATGCGTGTAGTTAGAGGTAGTGGACAGAAAATTGGACATGTAAAATATTATATTATGCATACTAGCGGCCGCTCGACACTTCGTTTTGATTCCCCAGTTTATGCCAGTTCCCGTCAAAATTTCAGCGTTATACGCCGCGTAAGTTCGTCTGTGCGTTGTTTGCCAGTCACTCAGTAATGGGAATATTTTTATATATAAACCTAGCTATATTAGAACTACTACTATTAGAACTACTACTATTAGAACTACACAACCCAAACCGTTCGAGCCACAGCAGATTATAATAAAATAAATTTATGATTATTACAAAACTATCTCGAAATCGAGACAAATACCTACATAAGGTGTGCAGTGGAAAGGAAATAATTTAGTAAAATTAGCCTGTCACATTAGTATTCAATAAATTTACTATAATACTACCGCCGCTATACAGTATACAACCAGTTTCAGATAAAATTTTTCGCTTATTTTATAATATTTTAAAAATAAAGTATTAGGATGCTGTTAAGAAAATTGAATGTTCCTTTTATGTTTTAGATTAGTTTTGATATGTGCTAATATTTATTCTTTAAGATTTCTTTTTTTTTTATTTCACGCTCTTTCCCGCAGCGCAAGATGTGCAGAAAGAAACTAGTTTTATGGAGGATTCACACTATAGAGATTCGCTCTCGGTCCGATCACAGTCTGCTACAAATTATTCTTTAATAAGAAGCAACGAGAGCATTCACACTATCGTTCTATCCAGGTCAGGTCCTCAAATAAGAATATTTCTCATACAATATGAGATTGGACCGAGAACGAACCGTGACCGCCATTGTAGTGTAAATTCACCTTCAAGAGATTCTGGTATTCAACACATTGCTTACTTAATTTTCTACTCATCAAGGAAAGTATTAAACCGAGTGCTGTAACATTAGGTTCCCTCTGTCTATCCCGCTACGCGCGGGATACAGCGTGAAGCTAAAAAAATAACGGATATTAGGTAACTGTAAAAATATGCCAACAATCTAGAATTGCATTTAATCATAGCTGTAGCTTGTAATACACATAATAACAGTAACTATATCTATGCAGTCCATAATTAACTCCATACTGAAACCTATATACTGCATTTTATTATTATTATATGAAGGATACTATAAAGTATATTATTTTATATAAGACAAAAATAAACAATATTATTATGATACTAGCGACCCACTCGCGACTTCACTCGCTTGAGTACTATTAAATTTATCAATCTGAAACAATATCATTTTAAGAACTAAACCGTCCAAGTAGATCATTTTTTTTCCTACTTGCGGAAGAAACCACGTAAAAAATTTGAAAAGGTATATTAAAATACGTAATATAATCTTCTTTAATAAATGCCCTACCAAAACAAACATGATTTTACAATTCGGATCAGATGTCGTAACACACCACGGTTGTGGGTTCGATTCCCACTCGGGGAAATGAATTATAACTTATTAATATTTTAATTTCCTCGCTCTGGTTACAAGGCAAAGCGCAGCGTTGAGTTTCACCACTCAACACGGAATGCCTCCAAATATTCGACGGGGACGACGAGGACGAGGAAATGATAATATTTCTTAACCCCAAGTAGGACTTGAACGCACAACCGTCGAGTTTGCAGACACAAGCTTCTACTACTACGCTACGACGGCCTCTTAATCATGGTATATCTATAGTTATAGAAATAATTTTAACATATCACTACGTTTTAAAAAATACAAACTAGATTAACGGATTAAAAAGTTTTGAGCGCACATTTATTTATATTTTTGTTTAAATTAAATTTATTCACAGTTAGCTCTAGTTATAGCTCTATAGATAGTTACAGATAAAATTTGTACTATAAAATGTTATGTTTACAGCAATTTAGTTCACGAGTTACGGCCCGATAATACAGACTTACACTCGCATAAACAGATTTAATGTCAGATATTTAATCTATGTAACTATTCGGTATGAAATAGCTTATTGCATACTCTGAAAATGTTATGAATAAATGATATTGTGTAAAATTTTGAGATATAAAATCACTACGAACTGAATAACACGTACACTCGATTTAAATAATTGGTTGAGTTTTACATGTAATGTTAAAAAATGTTATTTCAGGGCCACACTGTATGTCACATTCATCAGGGTAGGCAGGGGAAGCTGAGTGTTAAGACACTCCGCTCTCTACTTTCCGCCGAATTCTAGAGGTATTGATTGCTTAGTAGCGGAGCTTAACACTGCACTTTACCTCGTTACTAGATCGATGAAGTGAAAATATTTAATATTTTATTTTTTCGAGTGGCAACCGAACCCACCTGTCGCGTTCACATCCATACCGTTGAGCCCCTGTGCTACGACTGGCCTATTCTTAAAGTAAGATAATTATTAAGCATTCCTTCCTAAACATTTTTCGAATTGCAAATCGAACCCACAACCATCGTTCAATCCCACACGTCCCAATCCGTCACGACGGCAATAAAACTTGTGCGGTACGTAATATAAATGTTTGATGTGAACTTTGATGTATAGCGGTTGAGAACTAGGCCGAGTAAACGTCTGTTTTATTTATAGCATTCAGTCTGTGAAATTGCCGGTTATAGGAGATTTACCATCAACGTACATACATACATGCATATGTATTTATATCATGGAATTTTTTTTTCTTAGCTTCACGCTGTATCCCGCATACAGCAGGGTAGGCAGAGGGAACCTAGTGTTAAGACACTCCGTTCCCCACTTTCTACCGAATTCTGGAGGCATTGCGTGTTGAGTGGCAGAACTCAACGCCGCGCTTAACCTCGACACCAGAGCGAAAGAAATGGAAATATAAATTTAAGTAAATATTTCATCTCCTCGAGTGGGGATCGAACCCACAACCAGTCGGTTTTGCAGTCACACCTCGTGCCGCTGCGCCACGATCGGCCTCTTTTACTTACACTATATGTATACTTTTTTATATACATATAGTGCATTAATTTAGGTTTCTCAATTTCATATCACAATGCCTCTGATTTACAAAATTAAATATCTCAAAATTAGGGGAAAATTTGGTTTTTTCAAGCAATATTTAACGTGCTTTTATTTACTGACTCCCATTGTGTCGAGTAAAGTGGTTTTGCGGGGATTTTATTACACTGATTTATTTAGAAGAAACCTACAGATTATTCTTGTTGTGACTTACAGCGACAAACATTTTTCGGATACGACAGGCAGAGACTGATATTGATCAATATGGTTCACAAAACCATATCCATGACTCGAAGTTCCTTTTGAACATTTGGGGAGATCTGTAGGGCGTAATTTACTGTGAGCTGCTCAAAATTTATAAAACTAATACGGAAAGCTGGTACTGTCGCTATCGACTATAAGTTAATTACTGAGACAAAAACGACCGCTTTACAAGAAAGGAATCATAAAGTGATTTTGTTGCATGACAACACTCTGTAACAGTATGTACCTTGAGTATAAGTTTAAAATAAATAAATAAATAAAATAAAATATGCATGGCAATACACATAAATAACATAGTTAATTATGAATAATACAAACTATATATTTTGAATAAAATATTAATCGAGACGAGTTCGTGTATTGTCGTCCCGAGTGTCGCGACCGTCGTTCTGTCTATATAGGTGGTGGTGATGCTGGAAGGCAGCGGTCGAGTCGAACTCTTAAGTACTACGGTACTAATAAATATGATGCACATAAAGACTCGTACCAAACATATTATAAATATAATATAATAATTCGAAGCCTATGATGGCACGATCTTTTAGGATCGAATTTCTTATAAAGGCAATATATGTGTAGGGGCGACACATATTGTGGATCCAAGTGATCTTTGACCAATGTTATGAAATTGAATGTTGCTTGACGTCACGAAGGCTGACGTGATGGGCTTATGCGAACTGTTATAGCGACATTAACTATGTCGTGGCTGATGCCGTCTCACAGTACGCTCGCGATACGTAAGCTATGCTTGTATGGCGTTGGTCATTGACATATTTTATACCACGTCTATGACTTGGTATACGACTAGTAGGTGTGTGGTGCTATTTTATGTCCCAGGTCCGGTGTATGTAGTAGTGTCCGCCCTCATACGGGTGTGTGGTGCTATTTTATGTCCTGGAACTCTGGTGTATGTAGTAGTGTCCGCCTACGGTTCGAGACACGACTGTGGGGTGTGTGCCGTGCGTTTATTTAACATATCGGCCGCCTAGCGGTAGTGCGTTCGTTCCAACGACTTATATTGATCTCACAAATCAATCAACATCACGAATCACCATTCTAATACAATCTTAATATAAACAAGCGTAACAAGTACCTTCGGAAAGATCACACACAAACGTCCCGGAGGGTTCAACGATGACTGTAAAGCCACGGTCTGGTCGGAACTCACGGTGTAGGGGCGGGGCGGTGCCCGTACTCTTTCTTCCTTTTATTATAACTAGTTCGCAGTTATAGTGGAGAGGAAGATAGGACGCGCTCTTGGCTTTTCTTCGGACGAGCTTTGAGTTATGACAATGTCATATTGTCGAGTTTCCAGTTATCTAAATAACTGACACAAGAACAACTTCTGATGGCAAATATCTTAAAGCGATACCTTCTAATGGCATAATATAAAATTCTTAATACTGTTACCTCTGAATCTCTAAAAGATTTTGGGTTCTTCACGATCACAACTATAAACGATTCTAACCACTAGACACATCACGAGCCAAGGCATTATTATATTAAATAATATATTCAAAGGTGTTTGAGATATCAGTTACAACTCGACTACATATTGCAAAAACAATAAAAAAATATCTGTGAACACTTTAGTGGGAAATTTTACCAACCCTTTTACCAAATGGTTTTTCACCATTTTAGAACCATGACACACTACTTGGCTGAGCAATGTATTGATCAAATAGCCTTGGATTGCTTTAAAAAATAATAACTTCGACACGAAATTTACGGAGTTAGTTTATCCATTAACTGATAAGCAAATTTGAATTTAAAAGCAGAAACCTTATCATATTAAAGTGATTTTTAAGCTAAAGCTATAAAATAAACGTAAAATTTTAGGAATTTTATACCATTTTAAATGTTTCGACATTTTAGCGCGGACGTTCCGTCGACCGGCCGTCGTTACGCAGCGGCATAGTGAACTGTGGGTTCTATTCTCGAAAGTTGAGAACGTTGCATCTTGTACAAGGTTCTCTCTCTCTTGTTAATCATTAAAAAAAATATTATGTGTTCCGCATATGGAATTAAACCCATCGCTTTCGACGAAGTCCAGCAGCGGTCTGGTAGCGTTAATGTAAGATATTTCAAAACAAACTAAAATCACACACAAAATTTTGTAAAAACAGGTATTTGCTTAAGCATAAGGCGCGAGTGTCTTTTACTTATGCAGATCACTTTGAATCGCTCGTATGTTACGTGTCCGCAGAACTATTGTAAAAGGCACTTTTTCCTGTAGAGCAGTGTAGAAGGAGACAAAATCAGTTAGGATATTCCATTCCCTATGCACTAATTTTCAATTACCGAGACATTATGTTTTGAGTGGTGGATCTCGCGATCACCGCCACTTATCTTGTTACCACAACAGATAAATCTTTCTCAGAGTGGGACTACGACTAATATAGAATAATTATCACATAATGTTCAGGTAATTATTGTTCAGATTGCCAAAATCTAAATTTTCCCATGACATTTCAAACGTTATGTAAATATTTGCATGCGATTCATTATCAGCAAAGTGGCGCGGCGGCGCGGTGCGGCGGCGCGGTGTAGCGGCGGCGGCGCGGGCGCTCTTAAACGACGTGTTAATTGTACCCGTTCAAATCCACTCACTGCCGACCCCGGGGTCAGCTTGGAGTGAGATATACGTGCACTTCCCACGAAATATGTAGCTAGTGAACTATTCATTGTTTTAAGAAATACTAATGTTAACTTCCTTCATAACCGAAACCGTATATGACAGGGCAAAGAAAACTTAGTGTTAAGACACTCCGTTTCCTTTGCCTGCTAAAAAAAATAAAATATAAATTCCAAGTGAATGTCGTAACTCAGAATAACTGATATAAGTAATTCACTAAGGTTTATATACTATCGTCTGTTAAATGTCCTGTTTCTGTAAAACAACTGCGTTATTTGTAACACTAATGCCTCTCGCCTCACGTTTTACTTAAAATGGCTAGTTCTAGTTAAGCCTTGCAATAACAGTAAGTCAATTATTTATGTACATATGTATCTACTTGTCGTCTTCGTCGTGGCGTAGTGGCACAAGCGTGTGGTTGTGGATTCAATTTCCACTTAGGATAATGAATGTTTATATATTAATATTTTCCTTTCTCCGCTCTTCATATTTTCCTTTCTCTCTTTCTCTCGCAAAAGCAAAAGCGCGACGTTGAGTTTCGCCACTCACTACGCAATGCTACGCAAGTTCAGTGGAAAGGGGGAAACGGAGTGTCTTAACTTTAGGATCTCTCTGCCTACCGTGCAATATGCGGGATACAGCGTGAAGCTATATAAAATAAATATTTTACTTTTTGTATGTATCTATTGACATGCATTTAAGTAGGTCAGCGGCTCATTTGGTGCGACAATCACGTATTTATATATATTTTTTAATATTTCAGGAAATGCAACCAGTTTGTAAACAGTCTTTCTGCATCTATTAATAATTTAACTTAAAGAATATGGGTTCGATTTCTACTCGGGGAACGAATTGTTTTCATTTCACTCAAAACGAAATGTCTCGAAAATTGGGAAAAGGTACTATACTTACACATATCCATATGCGAGAAAAAAATAGTTTTTTTTGTTTACTACTATGTGTTACAACAAAAGTTAAATTTTGTTAGTTTCGTATATTTATTTTATTTATTCCATACTTAATATTCCTAGATAACTATTAACTTCGCTAACTGGCTGGGCCACTTAACGCCTTCTGTTCGCAATCACCATTGATACGGGAGCGACTGTAGTCTACTATTATTTGCTACTGGACTCTAGATAGTTTATCAATGAATCTAGATAGTTTAAAGTCTAGATTTAAATTTGTTTCATTCTAACTGATGTTTGTGATATAGCAATTGTCTTATTTAAGTAGTTTCTTATTAATAACTAAACAGATCTATGTTTATATATCATAATGTATAATATACAAATCATATTAAATTAGAAGATTTATGCTTAATTAATAAGTATTTTAAAGCCAGTAGTGGCGCAAGAACACAAGCGTGCGACTGTTAATGCAGCAGGATGTAGATTCGAGTAGGAATCGAACCCACAACGTGTCTCGAACATAATTCAAATTGACTCCGATTGCGCATATTTAAAATTTCCTATATATATAATTTTCCTATACCATAATGGGTAAACTACCTACTTTACTTAATATTTTAATTAAACCTTTTCAAAATATGTACTCGATACATTGTACATACATATTTAAATCGAAAATTCTGTAATTATCGATTGCAATCTTATTTATTACGGCCAAGCCTTCCAACCAACATAATGACTTTATTAAGAATATGCTAAAGTAATTAAAGGATTGTAGATTAGATGTTTATCATTTCGTTATAGGTATTGAGCGCGTTTCGTCATATTAAAGTTGATTGAAATCGGTAGATTAGATCAGATTCGATTTAATTATCTTTAGACATTTTTAAATGTCACTATGTATACTCAGAAACGTAAATTAATATTTAATTACGGTTATTTTATGTTGTTCATTGATTAGTCTAATTAACTTTGTGTCAGACAACATGTTGGGTGGTTGTGTCACAACAGAAAGAAGTGAAATCCTTTCTAGTGTGGGATTTGGGACTGCAACCAACAAGGATTTATTGTTCTTGAACTTCATAGATATACTCAGTGGCGTAGCTAGGGTATTTGCTGCCTGGTGCGGCTTAGGACTTGATGCCCTTTAAAATGGTCAAGGTAATTTCGGATTTCGATCAGTAGAGTAGATATATCGTTTTTTATTGCTGCAAAACTATAATAACTATATATAAGTTATAATGGGGGTCCAAGATGGAAGGCTTGCCACGTGCAACTCGCAAAAGCGCACTGGTAGGGCGTCCCCCCAAGGCGCGCACCAGTGCGTCCCCGCTGGTGTGTCAAGTGGCGACGAATGCGGCGTTGGGGACCGCCACCCAACACGCCATGTCCGGAACGGCGGGAGGTGGAGGAATGAAAAATTAATAATATGCGGCGATTTGAACGGATGGGTCGGAACTGCGCGAAGCGGTTACGAGGGAGTCCTAGGTCAATATGGTGACAAGAGAATTAATGAGGCTGGAAAGCTTATACTGGAAATTTGCAAGAAAGGGAATTTGTTTGTGGCAAACATGACGTTTGAACNCTGCATTGATGTGACGGCGAAACGTCAGCACACCTGCGCGTTTGGCCATACACAATGCAGTGTTGGTACCGACGCTGTTAAACGACAGCAAAACGTGGGTATTACAGAAGAAGAATGAAAGAAAGATGAATGCCGTGGAGAATCTCTTCGTAGGATATGCGGAGTCAGCTTAGCCGATTGAATCCGTAATGAAGCGATACACAGAATGGCAGGTATTAGCGAGGATGTCACGGTGAGAATGAAGAAGAACACGCTCAGCTGGTTTGGGCACGTCGAACGAATGAGTGATGAAAGGGCAAAAAAGATTTATGATGGACAAGTGAGTGGTAAGAGAGATAGAGGGAGACCTCGGTTGACCTTCGAAAACACAGTATCAAAGATACTGGAGGAAAGTCATATAAAAAGCATGAGGACTCCCCGGAGGGCATGTATGAAGAGGTTGATAACAGTGGACAAGGCGAAAGAGGTATGTTGAGACTACGGTCTCGCTACGGCGTTTGGCGTTCCGTTCTCTCTGACTACCTCGCTAGGGATAAAGCGTGAAGCTAAGTTAAGTTATAAGTTATAACATTAGATTTTGGTAAAAAATATTGCAAAAATTTAAAACGGAGATTACGCGCTTTTTGACTAGCAAAGTCATTAATCACATTTTCAAAATCAATAGTATCGACTAGTTCATGTTCAATTGACATGATAGCGAGATTGTATTTTTCATTTTCATTCTCTTATTTTTCTTGTACATTCCTTGATTCTTGATTGAAAAAAAATTAGAAGAATTGATCGTAGACTTTGATGCCCCTTTCCTTTTGATGCCCGGTGCGACTGCACCGCTCGCACCCCCCCAGCTACGCCACTGGATATACTATTACTATTAGCTTTTGAGGCCAGCTAACTAATAAGTATCTAATAAAAATGTGGCGCAGGGGCACAAGTGCGTGACTGTAAACGAGACTGGTTGTGAATTTGATCCTCACTCAAAAAAAAATATATTTAATGTTTTTTTATTTTCGCTCTGATGTCGAGGCGAAAGCACGGCGCTGAGTTCCGCACACGCAATGCCTCCAAAATCCGGCGGAAAATGGAGAACGGAGTGCCTCAACATAAGGTTTTACCTACGCTGCTATATGAGTGATAAACGTGAAGCTAAAAAAAGATTATTATAATATTTTTATCAACAAATTATGTTGCATTACGTGGAAAGTGAACCTACGTCTAGTTTCTAGCCAGAATATCATTATAATCACAAAACTGACTGCAACCAGGCAGTACCTATCTACGGTATTATTGAGCTTGAATAAGCACTAACGACGGTATCACGTCCATATATTGATTTATGTGTGGATAAGTGTTTGTTTTGTGATTTAGTGGATATTTCATATTATAGGTTATTTTGATAGCATGTTAGTACTCACTTCACTTATATTGTTTCTATTATTTAGTATAGTAGATTTTGTCGATTCTAAATTTAAATTAAAACAAAAAATCAGCTTCACGCTGTATCCCGCACACAGCAGGCCAGCCTAGCCTATAGCCAGAGGGAACCTAGTATTAAGACACTCCTTTCCCCACTTTCTGCCGAATTCTGGAGGCATTGCGTGTTGAGCGGCAGAACTTAACGCCGCGCTTTACCTCGACACCAGAGCGAAGAAATGGAAATATAAATTAAGTAAATATTTCATC